>JAWPHD010007488.1:0-128384 GCA_037043455.1 Cyrtodaria siliqua | reverse complement strand
TTAGCATTGTTGACTACTTCATTTGTAGTGCTAGTCTGTTTCATGAAGTGGAAAATTTAAATGTAATTGATTTTTGCGAATTATACTCTGATGCTCATAATCCAGTCACACTAACGTTTTCATTCAATGATATTGTTCGTAACACTGTTAATACAGACGAAAGCCCGAAGGCAAAACTGTGGGATAGTTCAAATGCAGAACTGTTTGTTGATAACATTAGTATTTCCGCCAGCTCTGCATAAGTTATGTGAACTGGAACTAACCCAAGACATTTCACAATCGGATATCAATGGGTTGTTAGAGACATATCCCATATATTTGTCTCTTCAGCTAAGGACAGTTTCGGATACTCTAATCGTAGCAATATTAATAACAATGAAAATATAACAAACTGCCAAATTGGTTCGGAAACAAATGCAAAAAGGTAAGAAAGCAGTTTCATTGCGCTAAATATTTATATAAACTTAGAAAAACGTTTGCTAATAGGAATAATCTAAATAAGAAGCCCAAGAGGGTATGTGGACGCTCTACTTCCTAAAACGGCTCTTAAATCAAGGGTTGTCGACATAAAATTCCCATAAAACATTGCAAAAACAACACGGCTATGATGGCCTTAGATCGCTCACCTAGTAATCATGGCCAATAAGTCTGCTGGGTATTTTTTCATTTGTCCCACTTTCTTCTATGAATGAAATTTCATAAAAATGGGTGATGGGGTTTATATTAACATTCTAAACAAATATGGTAAAGATCAGATAAAAAATGAAGA
This sequence comes from Cyrtodaria siliqua, assembly GCA_037043455.1. Taxonomy (NCBI): domain Eukaryota; kingdom Metazoa; phylum Mollusca; class Bivalvia; order Adapedonta; family Hiatellidae; genus Cyrtodaria; species Cyrtodaria siliqua. The sequence goes on along the minus strand of JAWPHD010007488.1, from coordinate 127,615 downwards.
AGCTACAGATTTAACAAAGGAAAATACAATATAGCATTTTTCAACAAATCAAGGGCCATAACTGTCTAACAAGATCTAGCTGGTTTTCTAACTTGTCCAAGATTTCATTGATATACCGCACTTTGCACAACCAGACATCATACTGAGGTTATTGCATACTGACCGTTCCAAGTCGGTAACCCTGTCTTCACCACCCTTTCTGTTGTTTTTTGTCTCTTTCATTGTAGTTTAAAGTCCCTGTTTGCAGTACAGTGCGGACCTACGATGCCATTGCGTTCGGACGCTGTGGTTTCTATAGGACCCTATATATCATTTCGTGCCAAATTTCGTAGAAATCCAACAAGCCGTTTAGAAGTAGCACGACAAGAAATTTAAAGTAAAATGTCAAAGGGCCATAACTCCGTCAAAAATCAGCGAACTGGAACAAAAGTGCGATATGCACAACTGACTGGTTTTCGATCTTACTGATGCTTCCTGCCAAGTTTCGTCGAAATCCAACAAGGCGTTTAGGAGGAGTAGCGCCGACAATAAATTTAAAGTAAAAATGTCAAGGGGCTGTAACTCCATCAAAAACCAACGAACCGGAAAAAAACGCAATAGGCACAACTTAAAATCATAATAATGCTTCCTGCTAAGTTTCGTCAAATCCAACACAGCGTTAACAAAAAAAAAATGAAATTAACAATTTAAAAAAGAAAAAAAAAAGAAAAAAGAAAAAAAAAAAAAATTAAAAAATGAACAAACCAAAAATTAAACAAAAATATAAAATTAAAAATAAATATATCAAAGAAATGAATCGAAATAAAAAATAATAAAAAGAAAAAATAATAATTTAAAAAAAAGATAATTAAAAAATAAATATATATATATTTTTAATTAAAACAATAATAACAAAAAAATAATTAAATACTAAGTTCAGTTAAGATTGCTCAAGAAGGCCAGTAGAGCTAAACATGAAGGCCCTATTATCTTAACGAGGCAAAACATAGCATGTTTAACTAAATCAAGGGCCATAACTCCGCTGTTACTGGTTCGATCTGGCTGGTTTTCAAACTTGTCCAAGCTTTCATTGACAGTAACAATCGGGTACAATTTGGTGAAGATCAGATGAAAACTGAAGGCCCTATCGTCTTAACGAGGCAAAATATAGCATTTTAGCTAAATCAATGGCCGTAACTCCGCTGTTACTGGTCCGATCTGGCTAGTTTTCGAACTTGTCCGAGCTTTCATTCATATTAACAATCTCATAACGGTTGTTAAATATCGGATGAAAAATGAAGGCCCTATCGTCTTAACGAGGCAAAATATAGCATTTAGAACTAAATCAAGGGCCATAACTCCGCTGTTACTGGTCCGATCTGGCTGGTTTTCGAACTTGTCCGAGCTTTCATTGATATTAACAATCTGGTAAAGTTTGTTAAAGATCGGATGAAAAATAAAGGCCCTATCCTCTTAACGAGACAAAAGTTAACGACGAACGGACGACGGACAACTCGCCATCCCATAAGCTCTGCTGGCCCTTGCTCAGTACAGTGGGGCAGATTGGTGACATATATTGACAAGACTCTACTAAACATTTTTGGCTATGGACCCATGTCAGATTTTGAAAAACGGCAGCCATTTTCAAAATGGTCTCCAAATATTCCATAAAAAATTACTGAAGCCCATAACTAATTGATTTCATCAAAAGTTGTTATTGTAAACAGAACAAATTCAGGACATTGATAGACAATAAAACATATAATATATATGAAGCACTTTCTTTCAAAATCAGTAAGCCATAGGCCCATGTGATCATACAATATTATACATATACATTTTAACAGCCGTAGCAAGATCCGTACATGCATGTATTAACAAATATCAGATGCAAAAATAAACACAGTTATACTGTTTACTTCTTTTTAGAGAACACAGACAGAAAACAAAAATAGAAACAAAACAAATGAACACGTCAGAATTTCAATTTACAATTTCACAGAGAAGGTGACTCAACATATATAAATATATCAACATATAAGCACATACACATACGTTTCAAACACAATCAAAAATGCTCTATTCGCATTTTCAAGCGTGGCAAAACCACCACACACAAATATACATGACTATGTGAAAATAAAATATTACAATATTAAAATAACACAAAACATTACAATTGAGAAGGAGGAAATGAGAACATGAGACACGGAATTACAATTACATCAAATCAATTCAATAGCATTTTCCTTATTCCAGATGCTTTAAATTTGAACATGCTCGGTCGATTCCAAAAATATTTTTTAATATATATATTTCGGATGTCTTTAAACAGATCGCTATCTAAAATGAAATGAAACTCGTCTTCAAGTTTGTTACAAATTATACATATTCTATCTGCTAATGGTATACTTCTAAGTCTACGCCACCTACCAGTCTCTATAGCAAGGCTATGGGACGAGACAATTAACCTGGTCATCGATATTCTAAATTTGGGTATGTTTATGCACTTAAGAAATAATTGAAAATCAAAACTTACATTTCTTTAAAAAAATATTGCTCTAGATGAACTTTCTAAACGTTCATGCCAAGACTGTATTTTATTATCATGAAATCGTTGTTTAATTATACCTAAGAAAAGATTCACATCTCCGACACTCTGGTTTAGCCACACGTAGTAAAAACCCATTGACGATAATAAATCGCGAACTAGGGTTACCCATGATACTTTGCTTGGGTAAATATCAGCATCTGTTTTTAGAACATTATAAATAACTTTTTAAAATCTTTAGCCAATATTAAATAATTCTATAAAATCTGTTATTGATAAGGCTAAACCTGCCCAGAATACCATACACAAAGTCATTTGGCGTTGTACGTTTTACTTTCAATATACGTTTGCAATAAAGTGTATGTATTCTTTCAATATTGTTTGCACTGTGGAAACCCCACACTTCACAAGAATAATTTAAAATAAGCAATATAAACTTATTAAATAGTTCAAGTCTATGAGATATAGAAATGTGTGTAAAGTTTAGAAGATACTTATTCAGTTTGAATATTGCTTTTTGTGCTTTACCCGCTAACGTTAATTGCATTTCACTGAAAGAATCGCCTTGGGTAAAAACAATTCCAAGGTAAGTAAGTGAATTCACAATTTCAATTTGAACACCATTGAAAAGAACATTTAAATTACGTGGTAACAATACAGCTTTTCTGAAAACAATTATTTTAGTTTTTTTAACATTCACTTTTAACTTCCATCTCTCGCAGTAATCAGATAGAATATCAAGATTTTTGAAGACCTTCAGAATAACAATATCATCAGCATATAGCAAGACAAATAGTTTTGTCATGTATACCTCGATACCGTCAAATTCATTTAAAAGGAAATATTCCTCAATATCATTTAAGAACATTGAGAAAAGAAAAGGAGATAATATAAGTTGGGTCATTTTTTCTTCAAAACGGTCGCCATTGTCAAAATGGTCGCCAAAACATGCTTAAAATAGTTGTTTTTGTTTCTGTTTTTTATAGAAAGCAAACAAAATGTTAATGTGTTTTACAAAGGTGTTGTTTAGGTGTATGTCTATAGGTGTATGTCTATACTTCAATAAATAGTTGTTAGATACACCCCTATACTTCAGGGGTTAGGGGTTTTACACCTATATACGTAATATGCCAACTCTGAGTCTAGTTTGTCTTTATGTCTTTAGCCTTAAGCATTTCTGAAGTGTGTTTTAGTTTTAGTCTCATCTTTATTAGAGACATTTAGTTTATAACAACTCTAAGTATACATCCTGTGATTTGGTAAAACACCATTAAAAGGAACCGCAACAATCTTGAATTATGTATCAAGCATCCAAATTATCACCTGGATTTATTAATCCAATATCACTTCTTACTTTAAAACTGCTTGCATATACTTAAATTCAGAATTGTTTTGTTTGTGGTTATTCTATTACAGGTTTTAATATATTATTGGTGCAATATATTCCCCAATGAGCAATATGTTTAACTAATTTGCTTTGAAACTATTTACATAAGTATTAATACTGATTTTAAAACTATAAAGCGAGCGGGATGGATTCGAATCTGAGGAGTTACCCAATTTTTTTATTATAATTAAAAAAAAAATTATGTAAAAGTTTGTTTAATTCATGCCCAATGGTCTTAAAGACATCACACCAGAATCAAAAGATCACGGACACTTTACAGCTAGAGACGATCACAAACTTTTTAATCCTCTACTGTGGAAAATATTTATTGAGGCCCTGACATAATTTTATATAAAACTACAATGTGCAATGTTTCTTTACAATTAATAAATGTTCATTTTACTGTTTCAAATAGAAACATTAAAATATGACAGATTAAAAAGGTAAAATCTGCAAATTCAAAACTAAAAATATTGAAATTAAATCATGTTAGTACTGTTACACATACAATTTAGAAATAATTAAATCGGATTTAAAATTGTTTGTCGGGGCCTCATAATATAACGGTACATACCAATCTCGAATTTTGCATGAAATTCTCGTACTTCTCACAATGCATGAAAAAAACAATCATAATTATGCCCCCACTATTTCTGTAGGATGGATTAGGCTGGTGGGATGTCTCGACGAGTGGGGCGATTTTCTTCGGTAACGGTCTAACCACACTTCAGATCTTAATATATCATTATCTCGATTAGGGAAACGAAAGAAACTTAGGTTATTATCTTGTCCTTCCTTATGCAAACGTTTTCACCCAGCAACAGCACACGGCATTTTTAACAAGTACCATAAAATGTAAACCTACATAGACAATACTATACAACTCAACGCGACACGGCTAATCGTTTGGTACCAATGACGTCACAGGATCACGTGACACTTACCAGGGCGAAACTCGAAGCGTGTGCGCTATGAGATAAAATGGGCTACTGTGAGAAAACGAGACAACCAATGAGTGTAAAATTTGAACAGATTGTATATTATATACATATATTTCCGAATATATACTCAAAAGACACGCCATATTTCACCTTTAAGGGGTATATCAGGATTTTTCTAGAAACATCTTAAATTATAAAATTGTTCCAGTTCAAGATATAAAACACTATCAATCAAAATGTGAAGCTAGAACCATTTTGTTAATGTCTAAAGTTTCAGAACACCATATAGCTGGGGTGGAATCGCATGTAATATGCTGAAATTAACCCTGGTGCGTCACCTAGGATAGCACGTATTACTGTGCAGAATGAATTTCTTTGCAAATAAAAGATTTTGTAGGCTCATTATGTTTCGGTCATGTAGAATAAAAAATATTAATATTTGTCAATTTTAATTCGGACACCTAGACCCCTATAAAAAGCCTGATGTACTCCCTTTAAGACTTAAGTCGGAAAACAAATTGTGTGTGTGTGTGTGTGTGGAGAGCAGGGAGATTTTTTAAAAGATTTTCACGACTTTTATCTATGCGTCAATTTGGTAAGGGTAGAGGCAGACCTCATCTGTTTTGAAACAAACTCGTAGAATCACAGTCCTGCCGCGCGTTAGTGAGTAGCTGTCAAACATTCGTCAAGGTGCAAACGTGGAACAAGCGGAACTCGAACGTATGACTGTAGCATTGAGAGATATACATTACACAAACAAGGTAGATCTAAACACAAATATGTTACCCTTTATTACAATTTTCAAATTACATGCAAAACTGATTGAATTATATTCTGTTAAGGCCAAAACACAAATATGTTTAAAAACAAAAAAAAGCAGCAAAAAAACGAAGGGGTAAAACGTTGATGTGTCGGGGGTAAAAACGGCGATTCGGTTGGGTGACAGGAAACAAAACACTTTCTTGTTTAGGTCTAAGGTAGTAAACGGAATTTACCGTGACTTTGATGATTATTAACAAACGATTTGTCGAAAATCCACGTAAAAATTACAATTAGGGATATGAATCGTGCAATTCTCAGTAGCATATTAGGCCAAAAGGCCCGGGCCTTCACATCATGTTCACATACATGGTTGAAAAATATAACAACGAACTAATCGCGTATGAACATCATGTTCACTCCGAGTTGTGAGATTAAATCACAACGGTATCCCGAGAACAGTGGAACTCCGAGTTGTGAGAATGAACTACAACGGTATCCCGAGACCAGTGGTATTCCGAGTTGTGAGAATAAATAACAACGGTACCCCGAGACCAGGGATACTCAGAGTCGCGAGATTAAAATCAAATGAGCACAAAGATTTATAAGTTATGTTTTGTATATGTGTAGTCTGTATGTCTCTACTATAAGTTGTGTGTAAAACATATGTTCTTTTAGTTGAAGGTCACACTTTTTGGAACAAGGAAACTTCAGGGAGAATGTGTCACTTTTACAGTGACATAAATCTTTGTGCAGCGGGGGATATGGCTGTCTTTCAGACTACACTCGTGTTCATTTGATTTTAATCATACTTGCATAGTATGTCGATATAAATGCAAGGTTGTTTCGTATTTTAATTCATATATGTTGGTCAATTGGTCTATGAATTACCTCCCATTGAATTGGCAAAATTAGCTGTCTTGACCTTTTTGACGCTATATTCATTTCTAATGACCCAAACTTTGACAGGTGGTGTTTTTCGATACACTTTAACACCTGTGAAGATATGGTTCAGATATGATGAAGCGTTTCGGAGATTAATTTTCATTATAACCAATCATTCCTTTTGTTCCTTCCTTTATTCTAGTATATACCTTACCGTATCTTGTTTTAATCGCCTTACTTCCAGATACATTAAACAATGCATTGATGTATTATTACATGCAATGATGTATTATTATTAAGAAGAGTTGACACACATGTCATGCGTGATTGCAAAGAAAACTTCCATTACATGGATAAACAAATATTAGTTCACCATGCTCTCAGTACCTTCGGTACTTTGATTTATTATACTTATGAGCCTCGATGATGATTTAAATGTTCTTATACATACCTCATATATTCATGTAAATGTGAATTGAGTGAATAAAAGATATTGTATTGTATTGTATTTTCAATCAGTGTTGGTCAATCAGTGTTGGTCAGTCAATCAGTGTTGGTCAATCACTGTTTGTCAATCAGTGTTGGACAATCAGTGTTGGTCAATCAATCAGTATTGGTCAATCAATGTTGGTCAATCAGTGTTGTGCAATCCCGTTCTGCACATCTGAATCACTGGGAAGCAATATGTTATCACGGAAAAATCCAATGTTTGGAGAAGTAACAGATTATAGGCACATTAGTCGCAACACATTATCGAAGGTCCGTAAATAAACATGTTACAAACCGGGAAAATATAATACCTCAATATATAAATAAATAATGTTACCATCATGCATGTTTCATATCATTTTGGCAATTAGATACTTTTGAGAAAATGACAATTAAGGTTAGGGCTATATGTTTCAGTTGACAGGTAGAAGTTGTAACTGTTTTAAAGAAACACAACTTTGCAAAGGAGTTTAAATATTAATGTGTTTTGTTTAGCACCGTATTAATGTATTGTTATATAAATGCATGTTTTGTTTAGCACCGTATTAATGTATTGTTATATAAATGCATGTTTTGTTTAGCACCGTATTGATGTATTGTTATATAAATGCATGTTTTGTTTAGCACCGTATTGATGTATTGTTATATAAATGCATGTTTTGTTTAGCACCGTATTGATGTATTGTTATATAAATGCATGGTATTACGTAGGCCTAATAACATTCGCCTCGGTTGACATTATTTAACCGAGGGTGACAATATCCACTATATGCTATTACAATCACAGAAATGGTAAATGTCATGATATGATTTCTTCTATGGTATTTTTATAAGGGCTGTTAAGCATAAAAAGTAAAAGAATATCCCCTAGTCACCCCCCCCCCCACCCACCCCCGTCCACCCCACCCCCACCCCAGCCACCATCACCACCACCACCGCCACAACTACAACCCTCTACACTTTTAATAAATTATAAGTAATAAAACAAATAGATCTACTTTCTAGATAGCTTACCTGTAAAATTAGCAGAAATCCAATTTTCATCACAACATTCTTGATACCTGCATATCGCCCAATCGGCACCGTAAAGTCCAGTGGTTGGTGTTGCCACAATCCCAACAAGAAGTCCGATACTGGCAACACTGAGTGTTCCGGAAGTTAAAGAGACTGTGTTCGCAAAGATAACAACAGCCAGGACCCATGTTGGTGACATGCTTGCGCTTAGCTGTTATCTTATGTCGTTTATACAATTTGCGATTACACAATGCACTATCTTTTATGTAGAATCGACAGTTGCATCGTCTGTGTCGATGGCATATTAGCTAACACGAAAAGCATACATGACCAAGCGTCTACTCTGCGTTATATGAAATTAGCTATAAATAGCATTCTCCAGGAATACATCCCAGACTAGGTAAAAAAAAGTCTACGTCACATAGGCCTAAGTACATTGTAAGGACAACCAGGGCAAACACGAAGCTCTGAACACGGACAGAGTTAAATACGGACAGGCAGGCCTACACATTAAAAAATATATCCACTTCCAGACTTCTTGACTTTTATTGTACAGTCAATGTTACCAACAATAAAATATAATGATGTAGGGGCGTAGCTAGACCTTTTTTGAAATGCATGCCCGACTTTCTAGTGGAGTTCGGGCATGCTTCCCTGGAAGATTTTGAAAACGTAGGACGTCTCTGGGGTCCGTTTCAATAAACAACTTACGCAAGGTTTCTGACGTAAGTTTTGCGTACGCTCATCTTACCGTATTTCGAGCGTTTCAATAAAAAAGTTACGCATATTTTTTTTCCAGATTTGCGTAAGTTTTTGCGTAACTCTACGCAAGCTCTTAGGCTTGCGTAAGTCTTGCGTGAGTGTGTAAAAGAACGCAACAATCGACAAAACAAGATGGCCGCACACTTGCTTTTTGCATTTCGAGCCCGAATTAATCGTCGTGAGCGAGGTTTTCGTGAGCGAACTAATTCACTTCTAACCATGAGAGACAGCGAACTAATAGCACCTTATCGATTTCCAAGAGTAAGCATAGAAAGTTTAGTTGAGATAATCCGAGATGATATTGAGTGTCTTCATGTCCGGAGTTTACCTCGTCCGGCCTGCTTCAGATTTGTTCAGTACGCCTATGGTAGGCGGATTCAGACTTTCATCAATAAGCGTACTTTCAAAAACTTCTTGCTTCTTACTAAGTCTTGTAGCACGATGTGACGTCAAGTAGGGATAACTGGTGCGTCAACACGTTAAACATGACGTCATGCGACATTGTAAACATGACGTCATGTGCGTGAACATGCGCTAATTGCTTAGCCTTTGATCTACACTGTTTGCAAGTGAAAGTTAGATGCATGAAGCGGTCTGGCAATGGGGAAGGGAATGGAAATATTTTCAGAAACATATAAGTAAAAGGATACTTATCTAATGTATTCTCACATAAAAACAATTCCGGAGGATCATGCTACCCCGACCCCCAACCCCGCTATGATAAGTTAAACATCGGGCATATCCTGTTATTTGGGCCTAGCTATGTACCTGTAGTCCGGAGTAAAGGTTTATGTAATTCGTGAACATTATACAATTTTAAAGTATTGAGCTTCGCGCGAAGCGAAGCCCCGAACATTAAATAAAACGAAGCCAACAGTCACGAGTCGCCCCGTTTTTCTATTCCGTGGTTGATCTTTGTTGACATTTTCAAAGGAAATAGAGTAGAGTGTACATAACAAAACAACGCGGTCACAATATCAAACTTCTTCAGTTGACTACTCTACTGTCTAGCAGGCGAACTCAGCCGAGTTGTTTTCAACCATACCTTTCTTAATAGTACGCCTTATCTGCAAGTGATTGTTAAACATGTGCATTCTTTCATGTTTACTAATCTAGAGATATAAAAAAGGATATATATCTATGTCTCTGATTCATTTCATACTGCTAATAATTGCTGATATTTTTTAGTGGTAAACTTTGTCCATTAGTATAAATTAAACATGACTAGCAAACACTCTATAAACTAGAAAGGCGCATCCGTATTGTAAGCTTCGCACGAAGCGATTGCCCCGAACATTAAAAAAAAATAGCGTATATCACACAAGCGAAGACCCAAATCCCTTACAAATTCATATTTTATAATTTATGACAAATAGTGTGAATGGTGTTATAAACGCCAAAAAAAACATGCCGAGCGCAGCGAGGTGTATAACAAGGTGTATATCACAAACGCCAAAACCTCTCTGATAATGACCACTCAAAATTAAATTATTAAAACATGTCTGTCGAAATTAAAAAACTTTGTTTTGAAATGAAACACCAGGCCCAGCTATATCACATATTTAAACAAGAGCTGTCGGAGAAAAGCGCAGCTCGACTATTCGATTTTTCAGAGAATAATACATTATATAGCTAGTATATACCATCAGAAATCAAGGCTAAAATAATGTGTGGTGGGGTTGGGGGCGCAACATAGCTATGTGTAAGTATTGACCAAAACTACACAGAAATATGTAAAAAATAAATAAATTCGAGTTTTGAGTGGGGTAGGGGGTTTGAGAGGCGGGGGTTGGTGGTGTGGAGGTCGGGGTGGTGAGGTCAACAAATACGTGTAAGAGAGGCTATGTAAGCATTCACCAAAACAACACAAAAATATGTAAAAAATAATAATTAAAACATCGAGTTTTGAGTGGGGATGGGGGCGAGGCGAGGGGTGGGGAGTGCAACATATATGTGTAAGAAGCTATGTAAGAATAGACCAAAACAACACAGAACTATTGTGAAACAAAATAAAAATATTTCTAGAGTGGGGGAGTGGGGGGAAGTGTGTGGGGGGGGGGTGGAGTGGGGAGGGGGACAAGATAGCTATGTGTAAGAATTGACCAAAAAACCACAGAAATATGTAAAAAAAATAGAAAATATATTTTAAAAAAAAGGGAGTTTCGAGCATGCGGGTGGGGTGAGGGGAGGGGAGGGCGGGCAACATAGCTATGTGTAAGAATTGACCAAAACAACACAGAAATATGTAAAAAAAATAAAATAAATAAAATAAAAAAGGGAGTTTCGACAGTGTGTGTGTGCGTGTGGTGGGTATGGGTGGGGTGGCGCGGGGAGAGGCAGGGGTTCGGGAGAGGGGCAACATATATGTGTAAGAAGCTATGTGTAAGAATTGACCAAAACAACACGGAAATATGTAAAAAAAAAAAGTTAAATAAAAATATTCCAGTCTCCAGCGTGGGGGTGGGGTGGGGGGGATGGTGTAGAATTGACCAAAACAACACAAAAATATGTAAAAAAAATAATTAGATTTCAAACCTGGGGGGCGGGGAGGAGGAAGGGGGTAAGAGGCATGGGGAGGGGTGGCAGGGGGCAACATATATGTGTAAGAATTGACTAAAACAACATAGAAATATGTCACAAAAAAAAAGTAAATTAATGGGGTGTGGAGAGGGGTGGGAGTGGGGGTGGGAGGAGGGAGCCCCAATATGGGTGAAGTATGAATAAGATGCATAATGCAGAGGGAGTGGGAGTGGGGGTGGGAGGAGGGAGCCCCAATATGGGTGAAGTATGAATAAGATGCATAATGCTATAACAAGTCCCAAACCAAAAGTATAGATCTATACATGCAAACCTAGATCTGCCTTTATTGCACATTTTATGGGCCATCACAACTTGGGTTCCATGGGAGCCCAGAATATGCAGAAGACAATATTACTTACCCAACCCTTTACAACATACTATAAGGAAACCAATTCCAAAATTTAGTTGTGCTAGGACAAGACATGTAAGAGAAATAGACTTGTAAACACAGCTTGACCCTTGAAATATTAATAATATTGTCAGAATTGTCCAACATTTTTTTCCAGCAGCTGTGCTGCAATTTCTTGACGCTGTTGACCCTTCATAAAACATTTTATTTTTTTAAGACGTTTATACGGTGGCATAGACGTGACATGTGAGACAAATAATTTATCTCGTGGCCACGAGTTATTAAGTCGTGTCCACGACTTATTATGTCGTGGCCACGAGTTATTATGTCGTGTCCACGACTTATTATCTCGTGGCCACGACTTATTTATCTCGTGGCCACGACTTATTATCTCGTGGCCACGACTTATTTATCTCGTGGCCACGACATAATTAGCCAATCAGAAGTGCTAAAAAAATCGCTAGAAACCGCGACTTTTCACCCATATTGGGGTATGGGCTCCATCTCCCCCTACCGGCGCCACCCCACCCACCCCCACCCCCACCAGCCCCATCCGGCCACGCCAATTTTTTTTTTTACATATTGCTGATTTGTTTTTGGTCCATTCATAGACTTATAGCTATGTTGCCTGCCCCTCCACCCTCCTCCGCCCCATCCACCCCGCCTAACCCATCCCGCCTAACCCACTCGAAACCCGATGTTTTTTTAAAAATATGTCCGTGTTGTTTTGGTCTATTCACAGACTTATAGCTACGTTTCTCCCTTACCCGCCCCCACACCCACACTCCGCCTAACCCACTCGAAGCCCGATATTTTTTTTATTTTTTTTTACATATTTCTGTTTTGTTACGGTCCATTTCTAGATTTATAGCTATATTGCACCCCCACCCCGCCTAACCCACGCGAAACCTGTTGTGTTTTTTTTACATTTTTTTATTTGTCCATTCATAGCTATGTTTCCCCCCCCACCCCCCCATCCCCACACCCCTATGTCCAACCCACTCGAAACCCGATTTTCTTTTACATATTTCTGTGTTGTTTTGGTCCATACATAGACTTATAGCTATGTTTTCCCCTACCCTGTCCCCCACACACACCACTCCGCCGGGGGGAAACATAGCTATAAGTCTCTGAATAGATCAAAACAACACAGAAATATGTAAAAAAAAACAACATCGGGTTTCAAGTGGGTTTGGCTTGGCGGGGTGGGTGTGCGGGGGGGGGGGGGAGCAGGCAACATAGCTATAAGTCTATGAATGGACCAACAACAAATCAGCAATATGTAAAAAAAAAAATTGCCGTGGCCGGATGGGGGTGGTGGGTGGGAGCGCCAGTAGGGGGAGAGGGAGCCCATACCCTAATATGGGTGAAAAGTCGCGATTTCTAGCGATTTTTTTCAGCACTTCTGATTGGCTAATTATATCGTGGCCACGGGATAAATAAGTCGTGGCCACGAGATAATAAGTCGTGGCTACGAGATAAATAAGTCGAGGCCACGACATAATGACATAATAAGTCGTGGCCACGAGATAAATAAGTCGAGGCCACGACATAATGACATAATAAGTCGTGTCCACGAGTAAAATTATTTTTCTCTCATGTCACTTCTATGCCACCGTACACTTAGCATAATGGAATATTGAATGAAACAAAGAACAAGTTTTACCCATTACAATATATGTTGTGTAACCGGGCACATGTATACTGAAATAACCTCTTAGGTCATCCTTAAAACAGTGTTGGTTTGCAGTGCTCAGACCGACTCCTACTCGCATTTTTTTTTTCACTGTGCCAAACTGCCAATATTCTCTCGCGATCCATTCCGGTAGATTCTATCATGAATCAATCATCATATAAATCTAGATCTATGATTCTAAAAAAAAAATCAACAACCTACCTACTCACCTTGAAAATTATGGGTTGAAGCCATACATGTACATGTGATACTTTTGAAGACATAATCTGGGAGATTCAAGAAATTGTTAACGGAGATTTGTCTAAAATCTGTGAGATTCTATAAGAAACCATTTCTTAGATCTCTGGTATAAGTGATGTTTAATAAAATATGTTCATACCTTTAAGTTTTTTTAAAGCATTTGATAACATAAAATAAGGGTAAATGTCATTTAAGAGCTTATAGATCTAAAAAAAATAATAATATAGAGGTTCTTAATTATTAAGTTTTGGTGTGTGTTTTTTTGCTACACTACGCGGTTCGATACAATGTGTGGCTGATCATTGACGTGTTATACTTTGATAACATCACAAATAATAATAACCAAGCTCGTGACTTTTATGACTTTTATCTTCCCCCATGTGTAAGTTTATAAGAATCTGTCATGGCATAGACCGAGGTATAAGTTTTTTTTATCGGAAACACTTATACCGAGGGTTGGAATTCCCTTTCTGAACCGAATACCCATTATAGATTTGTTTTTGCATATCAGAGACATTTTGTGCGTTGACGCCGTCAACTACTAATGTTTTGCATGTCCCGCATACCGGATACCGGATGTTCGTGCGCCGGATGTTGATGCGCGCGTGACTTTTATCTTTACCCATAAAGATAAGACTTTATCTTTATGGGTACTTTCCATCTCCCATGCAAAACGTGGATAGTCTTCTCCGGTATGCAAGAAAATACTTTCCATCCCCGATGTATACAAGAAATCACATGTATGGTCGGAGTACTGCACGCCAACAATACTTTTGCTAAGGCTGGCCTGGGCATAGTTTGCACTGGTACTGGTAGTGGTAACAATTTGGGGACACGTTAGATGTATTCTGCCAAATGTAATGACTCTATAATTTAAAACTACAATTGATTCATTGTCAAAGAAAACATGCTCGACCAATCTACCATCTTCTTGTAATCCGGTCTTGCGGATGCCGATGTGACAGCGAGGCGCGCCAATTGTACTTACCTTCGACGCAAGAGAGTACTTACGCAAAAACTTACGTCAGTTTTTTTGCGTAACTTACGATTTTGCGTACGTTGGTTTTATTGAAACGCACTTACGCAAGATTATATTTTTTGCGTACGCAAATACTTAAGTTAGAATATTTGCGTAAACGTAAGTTGCTTATTGAAACGGACCCTATTATTTCATTGTTATATTTTTCATTCAACCATGTATGTGAAAATTATGTGCAGGCCCGGGCCTTTTGGCCTATTATGTAGCTACGCTACTGCTAGCAAGTGTAAGACCGTACAGTTGTGTGCATCGGAAGTTGATTTACTGTATAGTCAGGCACGTAGCGTGCCATACTCATTTACTCACGTGAGTAAACTATTCAAACGAAGGCTAAAAAAATAATAATCGAAAAACGCAATAAAAAGTTCAGCCTAAGGGGTGGTACATGCTGACCCTAAAATGCACCAGAAGTCAAGTAGTCTACGAGCGTTTATTTTCTTAAATGTCTACAACCCACTCCCGCACCTACCCCCGTGAGTAATTGAGATTTTGGTCACGCTACGCCCCTGACAGTGCACACGTAGTCCAAATATAGACGCGTGTGATAAAAAATACGCCAAAAATATTTATCAAAAGAGGTTAAGACCCTATCATTTTGCAATGCACTGCATGCTTGGTGGTGGACCCATTTACAGTTAGCCACTAATCTATGCGTTCCTCTTCGATTGTGCGATGACCGGACAGGCTGTGGACCCTATGATGACGTCTACCTAAAACCCAAAAGGACGGTGACGTTTGATGTTTGTCTGTAGTCTTGTCTTGTCGTGCCCTCAATAGTTTATTCTCGTGTTGCTCTGGCTTCTGCCAAGTCATTGAGTACCTTCTTTGTGGCTTTCTAGGCTATTGTGTATAATATTTTGTATTTATATATACACGAATATATTTGTGTTTTACTTATATTGCCTATTAATGCTGCCTTGTTGGTTAGAGAATAGTTCATGGCGGGGATGTCTTTATTTACACTGTCCCGTTTTATTGGGTTGACAGTAAGTTAAGTGTGAGATCTGGTGCAGTCTAGAACCTGGTTTAAACCCCCAGCTGCCTTTTTTGCCACTGACCGTTTCAAGGCGGTAGCCCTATTGTCAACCCTTTGGTGTTTGTGATGCCTTATTTGGCCTTTTATTCATATTTAAATTTGTTCTTTGTTTCTGTGTGTTTGTGGTTGACTGTCGTCCTTGAATGCTGCTTTTCCTGTTCGATTTTTATATCTTTATTTATTCATTCTTTGGATTTACTATAAAGAAATTACTTTTGATATGTATTGGCCAATGGACAATGAGTCACATCATGGAATCGTTTGAATTTTGATGGACTCTCTACTTAAAAAAGCATGCCCCAATATCATGCTGTTTTGCCTTGGTATACGATCCACGTCAATTTTATTAACTATTTTGTTACTGTAAACTATTTCATGTAGCTTAATGTGAGGAAGCTATCCAGCTGGCTTGCGGAACGTCGGTGGTTCTACCCAGGTGCCCGCCCGTGAACGAAAATTTCCCGGAGGAGCACCTGGGGTCTTCCTCCACCAATGGAAGCTGGAAAGTCGCCATATGACCTTAGCTGTTGGTGCGACTGTAAAATCCAATTCAATTCAATCAATCATGTAGCTCAAAGTTGTGACCAGAGATAAATATAAACATTCCCGTAGTCAAAAGCATATAACTTATGTCGCCTAACAGTTGCCTTTTTGATGAATTTAAACAAAATCAATAACCCCACCGACTTTCGAAAGACTGTACCGTTAGTTACTCGTTTACTGTATAGGTAGTCGATCACAAACTTTTAAAAACTGTACGGTTAGTTTCTGTAATATCTCTCATGTATTGCAATATGTAAAATGGTATGAGACTGAGTTGTTATTATCTAAAATGACAACAATTGTCCTATAGCAACTTGTTTTGTAATTGCGTTACCGCCTTTAAAAATACCATTACTTTTTTAAAGATTAATAACAAAGATATAATGTTTGGGGCCTGTTTTTGGTGTTAATGGGAATTAATGATCACGTTTTTGTTTAAATCATTGCCATACCATATAATAACACTTATTGAAATAGTTGATATTACAGAAATGGTGTTAGAGCATGCATCATGACCCAGAGATATCAACATGAATTACAATACTGACAAAAAAGTGGTACGAGAATGAACAATCATTTGTATTTTCAAAGTTCTTTTTAAAAGAAAATAGCTATTTTGTAAAAGTTAATCCAACGTTTCAGTGGGATTCACCCATCTGTTTCAAGATTACACAAAAAGTAACGAGTGTACGTCACTCCATCTTGTTACAGGACTGACATTCTGTTACACAAAAAGTAACGAGTGTACGTCACTCCATCTTATTACAGGACTGACATTCTGTTACACAAAAAGTAACGAGTGTACGTCACTCCATCTTGTTACAGGACTGACATTCTGTTACACAAAAAGTAACGAGTGTACGTCACATCCATCTTGTTACATGACTGACATTCTGTTAATTGTTGTGTAACCTTAAAAAAGGTGGCAGGATCTCAATACAAAGTTGGATTAAGGTTTAAATGGAAAACTGTGCGCTATCAGTCGATCCAATATTCGCTTTGGATTTATAGATTTAACATTTTCTAAACTTCTTATTCTTATTTTTCAGATCTCAGAAAATCTGATCTAACACCAGTTTAAATGTGTATACTGCCTCATGTGCCTACAGTTTACCGATATCACTGACCACAACATAATAACACATCCCAAAAATTAGTTAAAAATAAAAAAGCTAGTGTATCTTTCGGGCAAAACTAAACAAGCAATATGGCAGTCCAAAAAAAATACAGTTACACCTGAGATCGTCAGAAGTGATGACACATTTATCTACTGTGATAAATTGCGAGAAACAATACGAATTTCTAAATTAGAAACTGAATCTCCTGTTGAAACTGAGTCTCCTGTTTATAGCCCTAATATTCAGTGGGATGAAACAAACTTGTATGGCGTTAAAGTTAATAACAATGTTAATGATGATGGCGTACGATGTTGATTTTGAAGATGATGATAACGATTTATCTGTCAATAGTTTGTATATCACTGAAAGTGATGATAACGAATATTTAGATGAGATGTGTAATATTTTGCCTAAAGTGTTACATTACCTTAAAACGGTAGTCCATACTGATAGATTCATGAAGTTTAATAGACTAGTTGCGGACAATGTTTAAGGGAAATTCTTGAGGTTCATGAGTGGAATGAAAAACTCCTGTCCAAAAGATGCAGACAACACCAGGTTTATATAGACCTTCGGAATCTGAAATTATATTTTCTGTGCCCGGCAGAAAGATCTTAGATAAAATGAAATCCCCTGTGACTTCTATGGCACCAGGTATTATAACTGAGATGGTTGAAGCAATGAGCCAATTTGATCCAGACCAAATTGAAACTTTTAATATGTGTGTAGACCGTAATAAGATCAATGCAGGGGTTCAAGAACAAACGTTAAGAGATATTAATTTATGGGGTTTTGAAGATTCTCCCACATTAAACCAGAGAAAGGTAAAGCCATCACTTGTTAATGAATTCAGACTACATATAGTTCTTTATTCTGAAGCGTTTTATTGAAGTTAGACTTGTAAACTGACAAGCACAAAATTCGGGAAATGACTGTACAGACAACAAAGTAGTTTATGTGACCAACTGTACATTACGTATTTGCACAGTGGTGGTCTTTAAACTAAGTTAACATGCATACATATAGAACAATTCCAAGAACCAACATTGTGTATTATAGAAACATATTTGAAATATGCACAGACACTGTTGAACTAGGGTATATTGCCCCTTCCCCCTCCGCCTTCTCCCCCATTCCTCTCCGGCATTTAGAAACAGTATCGACGCATTATTATTTTAAATCGTTTTAATTTACCCTCCTCCCTCCCCCCACACACACACCCAAGGGATGTGTTTGTGCTTTTCTTTATTCTTTCTTTGTTTCTCACAGGGATATTGGGGATCTGGGGAACATGGCCAACTATTTTTAGGGATCTGGGGAAAATTGAAAATTATTTTAAGGGATCCAGGGATACTAGAATAACAGTGCTTTTGGGGATCTGAGGAACAGTGATCCTGGGAACAAGGACGCCAACCTCCACCTACCCCCACTCACCCTCCCCCCCCCCCACCCACAAACACTCCACCGCCCCACGTGAGTGCGTATGTCCGTATGCCTGACAACGCCCAGTATCCTTAATCTAGTACCATATGGTTCACACTTTTGAATTCCGAAAATCCATAAATGTCAAAGTTATTTACCGGACAAGCCGGAAAGCACTTATTTTTTACCTTTGACCTCTAAGTGTGACCTTGACCTTGGAGACACCGACTTGGAAATTGCACACAACACGTCGTCTTGTTGTGGTGAGCATTTGTGCCAAGTTATTTGAAAATCCATCCATAAATGTCAGAGTTATTTACCGGACAAGATAGTACGAACGAACCACTGACGGACGGACGGACCGACTAACAGTGTGACTACTATATGCCACCCTTCGGGGTGGGGGGGTTGGGGGGGATAAAAAAAAAAGCCTCCTGTGAGATTTGAACCCACGAGCCCTGGGATTTGCAATGTACAGTACCCAATATTTAAAAGATTTACATATTTTCGGAATTCAGAATTCGGGAAATTGAAGTGAAATAAAAGATAGTCAAATGGGCCGTCGTAGGCAAGGCCACTGTAATGAATTACATTTTCTAAAAAAAAAGGAAAAGAGAGAGAGAGAGATCCCGATTGTATGTGTTATTGTTTGGTGGTTATTGGACTTGATCTGTTCGAAGGTGATGCAACCTACGATACTTTTGATCGTAAGTCAAAATAAAATAATTTCAGCCATTTTCCTTAAAAGTATTTGAAGCAAGCAATGATGCATGGAAATATTGCATAAACAACACAGGTATTAGATAGTTTACTGAAAGTCGTTTTATCTGTTTAACGTAACATATAGCAATACATTTAATAATTTGATTTACGATCAAAGTGATCGTAAGATGTTTCATAAAACGGGCCCCTGCTGGCGATTAAACGGTTAGTATACAATACGCAGTTTCATGAAAGTTGAACTGAAGGAGATCTACATGTAGTTCTTGAAAACACGTTATTTGTTTACCTGTTCATAATAACAACCTCATAAGTAATCTGTATTTAACGTTATTTCACTGAATGAAACTGACTGAAACCAAACACATGACGTCCTTTTTTTACTCGATAGTCATAATATTCATATTTTAAAAAATGCTTCTCAGTCTTAAAGAGACACATGGCAATCTTGAATTGTGTATCAAGCGGTAAAATTAGCACCTGGATTTATAAGTCCACTATCTTTTTGACTTTAAACCTGCTTGCATATAATTAAATAACATTTTGAGTTTTCAATATTCTTCAGTATTCTACCAAATGTTTAAATACATTATTGGTGCAATATAATCAACAGTAAGTATTATTTAAATACATTATTGGTGCAATATAATCAACAGTAAGTATTATTTAAATACATTATTTGTGCAATATAATCAACAGTAAGTATTATTTTAAAACAGTTTGCTTAACATGACTCCAATAATTAATACTAATGATTACACATATGCAATGGAGCTTCCGTGGCCGAGTGGTTAGAGTCTCTGACTTGCAATCACTTGCCCCTCACCGCTGTAGGTTCGATCCCTCAGGGGCCTAGGAATCTTTATGTGAGGAAGCTATCCAGCTGGCGTGCGGAACGTCGGTGGTTCTACCCAGGTGCCCGCCCGTGCACGAAAATTGCCCGGAGGGGCACCTTGCGTCTTCCTCCACCAGTAGAAGCTGGAAAGTCGCCATATGACCTTAGCTGTTGGTGCGACTATAAAATCCAATTCAATTCAATACACATATGCAAGTTATGTAGAAAAAATAACGGGGCGCCGCTAGTTTTAAACAAATCAACATTGCCATTGTCCCGATGTCGCTAAGATGTTAGCAGACATAATTAAGCGCCAGTTGTGTATGCAGACACCAAAATTATAACACAAAGTCATGGTTCCTTTAGCTCAAAGACAACAATCTGGTTACGCTTCCTCCATGATAAGAAGAATTCGGTCGTTTATTCGTTTACATCCGGTCGTAGAGAAGACCTGAATATCGTCTGGGAAATATGTCAGCTCGTCAGCTATTTCCTGCACCTTGGCATCTGAGATTTCTTCCGTTGAATTATAATAACCCTTTGATATGAGTCCGTCTTTGATACATAATTTGACATGCTTTCGCTCCATTGGCAGGAAAATTATATATGCGCTTATAAGGTGTTTTGTTATTAGCTCACTGTGCCATAATCCACCTAAAATAACACAAACATTAAACATAAACATATGTAAAGACAAAACACTGAACAATTTACTTGGAGTGAACTCAGATGTTCCTAAACGGGCGGATAAGTAATCAGAGTGTCCTATCATAACAAAAAAAAAACGAAATCGAAATATATGGAGCAATTCTTTTGCAACTGTTTATCGCCATGTGTTAACCTTTGGGGCAAAGAAACTTGTGTACTAACATAAAATACAATCTTGATTTGAATATAAAAAAGACACAGTGGACTAAAAACAATCGAAAATAAAAAATGTCACGTTTTTAAATGAACGGAGTATATAACTGAACTCAAAAGGGACAGAGGAGTATGAGACATGCACAACTACTGAAACATGTCTTGTGACTGATCTTCTAGGATGCCATTCTGAAAGATTTGTGTTTAAATTTTAGTTATATTTGTAATGAAAGCTCACTTAATTGTGTTTCTCATGGACCAAATGGTTAGCTGCAAATCGTCTTTTTTTTTATTTATTTTGAATAAAACATATATCAATAGCTTACTTTATGTATCTGACTGATGTTAAAGGGACACACGGCAATCTTTACGTTTTTATCCAATATTAAAATAAGCATCTCGGTTTATTAACAATTAATAGTCTAACATGGTTATTAAAAATCTCAATGTTGATTGGTTATTGGGGTGGTCTGAAAAAAGCTATATAAACCTCTGACGTCATTTTAAACGCCAGAAAACACGTTAACCGTTTAGACGTGCGTCATTTTAAACGTCAGATGCAAAACAACAAGGCAGTGAAATGCGTTATTACGACGCTACGTTCCAACAACAGTTAAATAGAATGAAGCTGTATATTCTTCTCATTTGATGTTGAGAGATAGGCATAAAATGTAAGTTGTGAGAATTTGTTTGTATTTTGAGCAGTCTCTAGACAAAATGTGTTTCATGATACATAAAACTCCATGTTAGATAAGAAATAAAATATGTCCAGCGAGTTTATATTGTGCGAGATCAAAACCTGGTGTTTGGGACTTGAAACACACCGAAACCAAGGCCCTTGGTATCGATGAACTTCAAGTCCCGCCCCTGGGACAATATAAACCCGCTGGAAATATTATATTTCTTAAATAATGATTATACAAATGCAAGTTATCTAGAAAAACTAACGGGATGCTGCGAGTTTTAAACAAATCATGCCATTTGTCCCTTTACTAATTATAATAACGCATACCTTCCGAGTTCAGAACTGGTAAATGTACGAGATCCTCCATGACAGATCGTTGTAGCGTTTCCCGCTCTTGGTTGTCTTTCCAGTGGGCAATTGTTTTCTCAACAATAGCATGCCCACCTGTGTTACTGGTAATAAATAACATATATAATGTTTACCTTAAAAATAACCCATTTAATTTTCGAAGGAGCTGAATTAGGTTTTACGGTGCAACTACATAAAAAGGTTATATGGCGAAACAAAAATGAGTCATAATGTATACGGTAGACTACAACATAATTATGCCGCTACACCCACTATTAAAGCAATAAACACAAATATACAAGCTCGGAAAATTCAAAGCACGTTTAATATTTAATTTATTAAACGAGTTGGAGAAAAGTATAGGATGCGATGCTGTGCTGGGCATCATATCAGTTATATCCAACGAGTTTAATAAATTCAATATTAAATAGGCACGAATGTGAGATTCTATTTATCACATAACTCAAAAAAAAAGCATCACAAGGAACATTTTCTATTGTAGCTCCCTTGTAGCTTCCTATACATTTTTTTATATATAACGTTGTCGGTTGATGACTTCGTATGTTCACTCCGTCTTCTCCGCAAAAAAACAAGAAGGTAAAGGACATTTATTTAATTTGGGTAGTCGACGAAAGTCACCACATGGAATGATTGGAACAACTTATTTCCAGTCGAGTCCACGGCAGGTGTCTTTTACCTCCCCGGCATCCAGTCTAGATTAGGTAATCACCCAGCACTGAACACATATATACGCCACCGAACAGTGGAACTATCCGTACTATCCGAACTATTCGTCGATTTCCGTAATCTGGTATTTTAAACGGTTACGGAAATCGACGAGGCAATTCCGATGCACACAGAGCTAAACGGAAAGGACCGAACGATGATTCGATATTCATCATGGCTTTATTACACTCCCACACCGCAAGTTATGTGATATACATAAATCCATATTACATCAACTCACGTGCAGGAAGAGCAACGAGCTACCACCGTTACCCACTGTGTCAACAGTTACAACCAACATACCAGCTTTCAATAGAACTGCTGTTGTTGGTGAATGGTGCTTTACTTCATTCTTCATCATATTTTAGGCTATATATGACGGTCGATTGTTTAGTGATTGAGGCAGACCACCCACTTTTTCCTGGGTAAACCGCCATCCGTAAGAATCGCCACTTTCTTACAAGTGAAGCTCGCACTGGAATTCGAACCCGCAGCGGTGAGAGGCGAAACGTTTTCAGACATAGCATCTTTACAATCCCGGTCACGGAGGCTCTTCGATAGATTAAGGACATTATAGAACAATACCTTAAGAAAATGAACGTTGCTTTTCTGTAGTCTACGCCATTTAAAATGTCGTACTGATCAAGGTAGGGTGTAATAGTGTCTATAAGACCATTGGGCATCTTGTCCATCTCGTCAAATATGAATAACGATCTCTCACATGCCCCAATGGCTGTCTCAATCTTGTCTCTCATTTTTTTCTGTAGGATTTGAACATAAATAAGTATACACATGAACATACGATAAATAAAAAAAGACATATAGGCCGTGTGCTGCTACCCAAATTTTGACATATTGGTACCACTCAAGCTGGCAAATTCTAATATGCATTTCCGGAAAGGTCAATGGCTTACGCTTCTTTTAAGCCAGGATAGTATTTTTAGTTCGATAGCTTAAGTGTGTAAAACTATTGTTTTGTAAAGGGAGGTAATTTTTAAGAAATGTTCTAAATTGATATAAAAATAGATGTATGGCATAGATTAGATCCACCAATTGTTTTTGTGTGTATTTGATTGTATTCAAAATGGTTACGTAAGTCATGTAAACATATAACAGTTCAATAGTTCAACCCTTAAACACGTATAAAAATATATGGAAGCAACCATTTAACCATTTTAATCATTAAACACACATTCTATCGAAAGAAGGTAAAGATAACCAAACAAATTAGAATATATTTATCCTTTTTAAGCAAATTGCGTGTGAATATAATTTTTTAGATTCTATATATACGAAACAATACGAAATAATATAAACGTGTGACCTCTCTGTAATAAAGGTGTTGCTATAAAGGGAGATAATAAAGTACACTTTTAAGATTTTAATTAAAAAAAATTGACCCTGTATTAAAAAATGATTCACATAAATGATACAATTCAAAGTTCCATTTTATTTGTCTTTGTGTCGTCTTCGTAGCATGGCAGACAGGTAGGGATCGCTTTGTCCGTCGTAGTCTGTCTTCATTCATCGTCTTCGTCCGTCTGTCCGTCACGCTTTAACCTGCAACCTGAACTTGGTCATAACTTAAAAAGTATTTAACCTATGTTTATGACCTATGTTTACGAAACTCATAAACATCATCTCACCCCAAGGAAAGTCGTTATACATGTCTAATAACTTTGTCTTTCATTTCGGCAAAGTTATGCCCCTTTCCATTAAACCTCTACCTGCAACCTGACCTAGCTCATAACGTTGAATAAGCACATGACAGCCTAAAAAAGTGTTCTGTGGAACACCCTTCTAGTTATTTATTTAACATATGCAAACTCCCACATGTATGTGATTATCATCCCTTGATTCCATCATTGAATTACATTACGTGGTCCGAGTATTAACTTCCATACCCCATCCAACCCGAAGAAGCGAAAACGGGGTTGGCTGGGTATGAAATAAAACCTTAATTTTGGCTTAAAAGTTTGCATATTGTAAATTTAACCAAGTAATAGGTAATTTAAACAGGTTATCACATTTTTTCAGTAAAAACATGTTTTTAAACGTGTTTTATTGTGTTAAATATCCGTTATAAAATCCTGCTTATATAAGCTTTCCCATCGTTTAATGGAATTAAGGTGGGACCACATAATGTATACTAAAAGGAAAAGGAAACGCATGGTGAAACAATTGCCTCTACTACAGTCTTTCAGATTATATACATCTCATTCCTCGTAATATTCCAGATATATCTCAACGTGTTTTGTACAAAAAGTGGCTACAACTAATTACAGAAAGGAGAACTTTGTCATGTAGTTTACCTTTTATTCAAAGTATACTTTGTTACACGAAATTCATAAATGTTGAAGTTTCGCTTGTAAAATGTCAAGCATCTTCAGTATAGTGTTTAATGTTAAGAGATTGCAACGTTTAAAGCCTAAGTTTGCTCACCTGCTTCAGCCAAATACGCATTCTGTCGATAATGAAACTTTAAAGGAGTAACCATTGGTGTGTTCGGTGCTGTTTAAACTTTCTTTCCGAAAGGACAGACTTAATGTCGCCCTGTACCATCCGATTAGCAGTAGCATATTAAACATACAATATATAGCGGAAATATCCATTATGCTTTTCCTTTTCTTTTCAGTATATACTATTGTTAAATTCACCTTCACACTGAAAATATACTCGGTAAAAATAGTTTATATAAAGTGATATAAAAATGAAACTAGCGGACAAAATTTAAGTATCTTTTTTTAGTAACCAAGGTCTACTCTACCCGGTTAATTTGGTACCAGAAACATTACATTCCAAACAAGCAGTGTTATACAAGGGATCTGTACGAATGAAAATTTTGTCGGCTTCCTCGTCGATCAACTTTAGTGAAGAAATAGACAAAGAGGTAAGCCGTGAAAGCATAGAGTGCTTTCCAGACTGTTTAAAAATGGTATGTAAATCAGCGACAGAAATAATTACACGCGATTTACGTTTGATGTTACCATATAAAAATAAAACTAGTAGACAGAATTTAAGTATCTGTTTTTAGTAACCAAGGTCTACCCTACTCTGTTAATTTGGTACCAGAAACATCAAATTCCAAGCAAGATTTGATTTTAAAAAATATCGCGACAACACAAAGGGTCTGTAAAAAATGTTGCAAAGTCCATACAAAGTAACAGTTACGGACACATTCGAGCAACAGTTGGCAGATATATTTAAATTGCTAAATAAAAATATTACCCTAACCGTTATTGCGCAAATTGGTATAGCCATTTTAGATACGCCAATAGAGACACGATTATCAAGCGGTCTTTCAAAAATGCTGGGATTCAAGGACAGGAAATGGTTAAAAGGTATTCATGTTGCAAATCACTCAATTGATTTAGCTCCTTATAAACAGCTATATGTTCATCTGGAACAAGTTAATACGAGTAGTAATTATTTCAATGGTGCACCAAGCACTATTATAGGGGTTATACCTGTAGTAAATAAGCAGTTTGGAGATATTGTATATACACGTTTTTATCCTGAATATCACTGGTATCAAGAACGTCTCCTGAATTTTTTATAGACCAAAATAAATTAATCCCAGAGTTTTCATAAGTTTTATCACAATATAGTTTAACGTGATCTTTAACGGCAGTAAGACAAGAAGTTAAAAGTTTGGAGATGTTTGTTGTGGTGCAGGCACTATAATTAGAAATAAAGCGAGCCTTATACGGATTTTTATGTAATTTAGGAATCCAGTACATGGTAGGCAGTTTATTTTGCTTATCGTTTACACCAGCCTTGAAAGTAGTGCACCGAGTGATATGTGCGGAAACAACATCATCCTCAGTAGAATTAACTGGAGTATACGAATTGGTCTGCCGAGTTCCAGAGATAAAACATTGACGTAATGTAGGCGTCAAACAATAATTACATTTTTAGCTGCTTTATCTGCAGGAACTAAATCAAATTTATTATGAAATTCCTGACTTCCCGATTTTAGATTACGAAAGGAAAACCTAGGTCTCGGAGGTAGTAAAGAGGGGTTAGCATTATAAAAGTAAATACGTGTATCTATAATTTTAAGAATTGACTTTTTCCAAGTAGAAAGCGAGTTTGGGTCCGCATGTTCTCTACGACACCATTTTATACTAAAATCTTCAATGGAGTGGGCGATCTGGGCACGACAGGCATTAAAATCAATAGTTGAAGGTAATCTATATTTAGGACCTTTCGAAAACAAATGCCGAATACGTTTATCAACAATATAAAAATAACCAGTGATGACATGACCTGCTGGAGCAGAGCAAAATGTTGATGTGTTGCATTCACATTCCTTAGGAATAGTATGTACTGTATCAAGGTCAGAAACTATTTTGTTGTAATTGGAAATAATATTTCTAATAGGCTTTTTATACTTATAACAAATTACAGGACTTTCGGAATTTTTGAAATATTTTGGGATAGAATCAACTACATGCGTATCCCGAAAAATACTAGGCATGTCAATGAAATCAATACCTTTATTAATATATAGTACTTTTAGAAAATGCCTGACGTGATCAGACTCCTTGTCAATATGGGGTCGGAGAACATGTTGTGTGTAGCTTTGAACTGGAAGCAGTGTTATACAAGGGATCTGTACGAATGAAAATTTTGTCGGCTTCCTCGTCGATCAACTTTAGTGAAGAAATAGACAAAGAGGTAAGCCGTGAAAGCATAGAGTGCTTTCCAGACTGTTTAAAAATGGTATGTAAATCAGCGACAGAAATAATTACACGCGATTTACGTTTGATGTTACCATATAAAAATAAAACTAGTAGACAGAATTTAAGTATCTGTTTTTAGTAACCAAGGTCTACCCTACTCTGTTAATTTGGTACCAGAAACATCAAATTCCAAGCAAGATTTGATTTTAAAAAATATCGCGACAACACAAAGGGTCTGTTTAAAATGTTGCAAAGTCCATTAAAAGTAACAGTTACGGACCAATAAAAAGAATTATTCTTTTGGGCAAACTTTTATTGTAAACGATAATTATTGTTGATTGTTGATCTATTGTGAATTATCGACTGAGATAATAAGGGTTATGGTAGAATGTCATGGCTCAGTGATCGTTGTACGGGTTCGAACACTGGCATGGTCCAAAACTTCTTTTACAGAGTATATATATAGAATAATTGTAAAGGTACGAGTACACCACTGTTACAAAAGACAAATAATTGTTTATATCCCATGTGCCTTCAATACACAAATGATACACATGAAAAGCGTGCACTTACATTGTAAACTGAAACATGTGGTATGGTCAAACGATCACATGAACAGTTTATTAGAATTGTTATTTGGTTTGGACCATTTTTATTCGAATATAGACGTGCTAATGATCAATTGGTTTTGTTTGGCAATGTTTCTATGCAAAATAGAATTCTTTTATTTTATGCATTATTTTTGTATATTTCCCCCAAAAATGTCCAGATGTATAAACTTGGTTATTCCAAACATTTTCCCCATATATATTAATATAATAGAATGTTTAAAGAACATTCAACTCCCTTATATTGCAATAAAATTGTATTTTAAATAGTCCAGTTTTCGGCGGTTTGGGTTTAAATTTCGATATTCTGGGCCAAAAGAAATGGCATTATCAAATATCTGATCCTTTAGGACTGTCTCTTCTGTAGCTCATGACACCTTTACATTTAAAGAAATACTAAAACGAATTCTGTGTTGCCATAGTTTAATTATAATTTAACAATTCATAACTATTCCAAAAATCAGCGACTTTAATTCATTTTGTGTTGATTTCCCCCAAAAATTTCAAGAATTATATATTTTATTCATTCCAAATATTTGTTTACATGAACATGTATATAACAGATAACTTTAAGGACTTTCAATCTCCTAATATTGTAATGAGAATTATATTTTTAAAGAAATCCCGTTTTTAGTGATTTTGGTTGAAATTTGCAACTTTTGGCCCAAAATATCCCAGTTTTTTCAATCTCTGATCCTTTAGAATTTAACCTATATCTCAGGACATCTTTATACGAATGAAAACACTTTAAAAACTTGTGTTTAGTTTAATTGGAAGTGTCAATATTTTTTAAAATAGTTATTCCAAAAATCAGCGATTTGTATGTTGTTTTTGCTGATTCCCCCCCCCCCCCACCCCCCCCCCAAAAAAAAATGGCAAGCTGTATACATTGTGTTCATTTCAAACATTATTTTTATTTATATGAATATAACAGACAACTTTCAGAAGCTTCAGCTCCCTAATATGCAATGATAATAATATTTTAAAAATTATTCCAGTTTTAGCGATTTTTGTGCAAATTTGCATGTTTTTGCCCAAAAATAATGTGTTAAGCTACCGTTTCAGAAAAACTATCCTCGCTATTTCTTTTTTACTAAGATATATCTAAAAGGTGGTAGCCTTTAAAAAATTTCCAGCTGATTTGGTACCGAAAAGTTGAGTAGCCCATGGTCTAATATGACCTAAATAGGCAGCATTGTTTGCTAAAGTCGGATAATAACTCTTCTCTGTCAGTGTGCAAAGAGGAATAATATTCTCATAAAAACTCGGCTGGAAACCGCCGGTGTTATGTTAAGATTAGCCATTTCCGGGGCAGGATTTGAGTGCGTGAACTTTACAAAATCAGGATGAGTTGTCATTTTGTAACATTTTATCAAAAATTGAAGATCGCAGTTAAACCAATCTATAATTAAAGTATGTTCAGATTTTCCAGAACTACCGACGAAGTAGAAACATTCAGAAGAAAGGCTGGAAAAACGATTTTCATCGTTTTTGATAAGCAGTGGCACATTGTTTGAGAAATGAATGCATTACAATACTTTAAAACGAACTTATCTTGTGTAAAGTGAGGCAATATGGCTGAAAATGTGGAGTGCGTGGTCCAGTGGTAGAGCGCCGAACTCCTGATCGAGAGGTCGTGGGTTCGATCCTCCGTCGCGGCCACGTTATTTATCCTTGAGCCAGATAGTTAATCCACATTGCTTAGTACTCAGGAAGCCATCGAGAGTGATTAATCTAAGTTGCAAGAACTTGTTTCGCAATCGATGTAAAATAAATATGTTTACAACATTTGCGACTTGTGCTAATTCTGTAACCGTTTTCGCATACGCACAATGATGAAAATCGGCTATAGGGAAAGAAAGTTCCATTTATTTTACCGGCTTTTGCTTTGGACGTTTTCAAATACTTCAAAGACTCTTATTTCGACGCTTCAGTTGTGGGGTTTGGCCTTGCTGGTTAAAGCCGTTTATATTGTGTCTATAGAGATTGGGTTCTCAATCTCAATATATATCAGGGAGTAAGTATACACAGATAAATATGTCTACTATTCACTTTTTGTTATTATTAATGCCTAATGTAACCCGTACTTCGTATCTCGTTTGCAATAGCTATACACTGTCACCATTTTCTATTTGGCGTCGAGTGTCGCCATCTTTGTTACACGGAGCCGTCTGGTAAAATGTGATTTTATACATGCAAACAAATACACGCTCTGTATCAGAGGACACAATGTGCATAAATACTACTTATGTTTACATTTTGCACATTTTTTTAGTTTGTAAGTGTAATCATTTTTAAGAATTTGCTTTTTTTCACACACGCATGCAACAAAAAGAAGTAGTCATTTTCACGCAGTAGTGAAACACATGCGCGACAACATAAAACGGTCCGTGTCTCCTCCCTGTATACTTTATGCCGTTTAATATATACCTCATCGTCAGTATGTTTAAAAACTGTTTACATATGTTGTAAAATCTGCCTGTTGATGGCGAGATAGCTACTTTAAAACAATACGTAAATGCTATTGTATTAAATTTGCGTATGCATTTTTCACAAATCGCAAATGTGAAATTTCCGGAAGTGCGTCTTAAGGAAACGCGTATTTCACAGGTATTTATACATGTATAATGTTTAGGATAATTCATCTCCCAAACTCATTGAATGGAAGAGTGATTCCGTAAAAGCGCAATCTCATTAAAATCATATCCTTATTACGCTTTGATACTCTCCGCTATATGATCTGACAACACTCCCTTGTAGGTCATGTCAGATCGACCTTTCATCTAATCAATATTCATTTCAATCAGTGAAATCGCGCGTTTCATATGCACGTTCGAGTGAACTCAACAAAGATTTATATCCGAATAAATATAAAGTCTTCGTGTGTTATTGCTGTGGATTGCAAAGAAATGCACTAAATGGCATGTTTTATATCAGGATAGGAAGAAAATCATGGGCGCTGCCATATGTGTTTTGAAAATATATATTCCACCGAAATTATTACGACATTAGTAGTACTCTAAATAGTAAGACATAGTACATCTGGCCCGCTTAGCTCAGTTGATAACGAACTCGACTGTTGACCCGCGAGTGTCATTTTAGTGTGGGTTCAATACCAAGAATCGGTAAAAAAAATTGTACCTCTATTAAATTCCGTCAAACAATCTTTTCTTCCTTTTTTTCAGTAAATATTCAATAATGGTTGGTATATTATGTTTGTCAACGTAATTATTTTGTGTTTTATAAGCTAAAAGTTACGGACATTGTCTCTTTAAATACCGAGCGTAGACTGCTTCACAGCGTTTTACTGAAACGCGACATGCGCAGTGAATCAGTCTATACCGAGCAATTATGTAGGCTGTCATCTGATTGGCTAAGCGCAAGGTCAATCTGACGTGACCTCCAGTGGAGTGTCGTCAGATCCTTGTGGCGTAGAGTATGATTTTAATGAGATTGGTAAAAGCAGATAGTGTCTACAGTATACATTAAGTGTTACGACCTCTTAAAGAGTTCGGTCGTTCGTAATGTCGGCTTTTCTTTTCATTCAGTTGTGCTTGACATTTCATGTAACCTCATGGATTTTGCCAAAAAAGTGTCTCTTTATATTTTCAGACAAAAATAATCTCTTGAAAATATGTAAGCTGGTTTGGTAATTTTAGAACTTGTACCATGCTTAACGTCTGTAAGAAACTTCATTCAATAAAGTCAACGAATATAGCAATTGT
Organism: Cyrtodaria siliqua; assembly: GCA_037043455.1. Taxonomy (NCBI): domain Eukaryota; kingdom Metazoa; phylum Mollusca; class Bivalvia; order Adapedonta; family Hiatellidae; genus Cyrtodaria; species Cyrtodaria siliqua. The sequence goes on along the minus strand of JAWPHD010007488.1, from coordinate 95,632 downwards.
TCAGGTTATTATTAAATGATCTGTTATGATGGTACACTTATAAGTACCGGCCTTCAATCCAGGGGTCACGAGTTGGAACCTAAGCTCAGACACAATAACCGTGATGATTGGTCCGGAAGTCTTTCTATGGCCATGCTGCTCCTATTACTCTCAAATGGGAAGATGTCAATGACTTAAGATGAACTGATGTAAGAAACCGAGCTATTAATTATAAAGTCTGACTATCGTGAAAACAACTATAGCAGTAGGAACATACACTTAAGGTGCAGTGTACAATAATTCGAAATCAACCATGGAATAGTTAATTAGATCTGGACAGAAAATGATTTTGATGAAATGGAAATAATTACTAGGTTTGCAACATTGCAACAAAAGTCCTTTTGATTATCGAGTTACGCAACAGTCAGCACCAGTGTCATCTCCCGTATTTGGAACATTTGGTATCATTTTCACTGGGTGTGAAAAATACGGAAGTGCGTCATAATGAGCCGCGATTTACTTCACAAATTTATAAAAATTGCGTACGCATTCTTCACAGGCTCAACAAAGCATGGTGGGTCTATGTTAAATCAGCATTTATAGAAATAACTAAACTTGTAACAACCTTGTATGATGGGAGCTCGGCTTCTGCATGTGGGAAGTCTATTACCGCCGATATCACATGGACATAGTTACTCTTCATCCCTTCGAAGTACATGTTTGCAGCCATTAATCGGCTCACAAAACTCTTCCCAGTTCCCGTTGGTCCGTGAAAAGAGAGGGCGAGAGCTTTGCTTGGATTTTTCGAATGCCCTTTAAGGAGTTTTATCAACTGACCACTGGCTAGGTGCTGACCGTGAACCTTCCGTTGGAGGGTCAGATGCAAATCTGTTAGGAGAGAATCAAAGAAAATTGTCTTACAAAAAGTTTATATGTAAGATATACTAGTAGTCAAGTTCTGTGGCGGTCAACGAAACGGAATAACATACTTTAAAGTTAAAGGGGATGAGTAGTGGAGTTTTATCAGTTTTCACTTTAAAAAATAATGTATTGATAACAATGGGATGTACCCTTTAGATAGGTATTTTGCCTTTAAGGATTAATATTGAGTGTAATGATCATTATTATTAGTAGTAGTAGTATCATTATCATTCTTATTATTAGTAAGCTATGATTGATAACTTTGATAATATAGTTGATGACGGATCAGTCTCATATCGTGTTCATTTGGTTAATACGTTATTTACTTCATTATTTTCAACATCATCATACTAATGCATGATATATATTAATGTAAATTACAGCAAAGAAGAATGAATGAATGAATGGTGTTTTACGGCACGTCGACACATAAATAGGTCATATTGTGCAAAAACTGACGAAAGATGAAGAAATGAAGGATTAAATAAAAATTAATGTAAATATATAAAGATAAATCTATTTACAAATAAGGGATGATATGGTAGTAATATAAACTATACATGTAAATCAACAAATGCCCGAAAACGGGTATATAAAGAAGTAAATACATACAAGAACATATTATAATGACTTATATAGTCTGACTTCCTTCAGGAAATCTAAAACAAGACTAAAATATATAGTATCAAATAACTCGGTCATAGTATTAACATTGTAGTACCTTCGACGCACAGAGTCAAAGACCCCACATTTCAACAAGACGTGTTTGACCGTCAACGGTGCAAAGCAGAGTATACATTCTGGCAATTGCTCACCTTGCAATAAATATGAATGAGTATAACGTGTATGCCCTATCCTGCACCGTTCTAGGACAACTTCCTCTCGACGAATGGGTCTACTAGAAGAACGCCATTCTCCGAGTAACGGCTTAATTGAATGGAGTTTATTGTTAACTGACAAATCCCAAGCGGCTTGCCAAGAGTTACGAATATTAATCATGTTAATTAATACAACTTTAAAATCAGTATAAGGTAATTTGGCATTAGATAGATAGTATAGATCTTTATTTCCAATTTTCAATAGGCTTAAAAGCCCATGGGGATACAAAATACAATTACAAAGCATGACAACAGTGTAGTTATTACAAACAATACATGTCCAAATATGCAGTTTATCTTAACTGAGCTGATACAATGAGAAGGCGTTTACATAACACTTCCTTGCATACATAAATTACAATTCATCACAATTTCCTTAACACATATATTACATACATTATATTCAGAAATAGATAATTTCTGTATAGTGTTTCGTTTCGTAACTTAAATGCTTTTAAAACAAAGGTACACAGTTTGCGAATATATATCTTATTTTGTGAGTTTAGTTATTCCAGAAACTTGATCATATTTGGTCTCTTATAAAAAATATTTAGGAATATATTGCTTCCTTAACATTATGTATGTTTGGCATTCCAACACAAAATGGAATTCATCTTCAAGTTTATTACAAAATACACATATTCTATCGTTTACAGGAATTCTATTTGGTTTAACCCACCTACCGGCTTCAATTTGCAGTCTGTGAGATGACAACCGTAATTTAGTTAGTGCTTGACACATTTTGAAAACATTTATATTATCTAGATATGATTGAAACTGAAACTTTGCAATGTTTATAAAACAAACTGCTCTAGTGGAATTTTCTAATCGACTATGCCAATTCTGAACAAAATTGTCATTTAACCTTTGCTTTAATATTGCAAGAAAAATATTATCGTTACCAACACTTTGTTGTAACCATGCATCATAAAACCCAAGCGAGGACAATAAGTGTTTCAACTGGGAAACCCAGTTTATTTTCTGAGGATATATTTCACAGTCATTAAGCAGCATGTTATAAACAATTTTTACATATTTACGATCATGTACTCTCATGATTTTTATGTTCTGCCAAGTTCACCATATATGAAATCATTTTGAGTTGTCTTTTTAACACCCAAAACGTGTTTACAAAACTGTAAATGCACTCGTTCAATTGATATAGCTTGCATAAATCCCCACACTTCACAACCATAGTTTTAAATTGGAGTTATCAATTTATCAAACAGATCTAATTTATGCTTTGGGGATATAAATGTAAATTTGTATAAATATCTATTCATTTTAAAAATGGCTTTTTGCGCTTGACCAGCAAGAGTAGTTTGTGCTTCTGCTGAAGACCCTCCAGTAGAAAGGACTATGCCTAAATATGTGAACTTACTAACTATATCTAATGGGGCACCATCATATATAAAAACTAAATTTCGTGGTAGCATTGCGCCCTTTCTAAATACCATAACTTTTGTTTTAGTACAATTTACTTTCAATCTCCATTCTTTACAATAGCTAGAAAGTATATTAAGTCCTTTTTGTAACTCTGCTGCAGTGTTAGCAAACAAAACTATATCATCTGCATATAACAGCATAAACATTATATTACATATAATAGATATATGTAAACTTAATGCTGCTTTAGCAGCACTATCAGCTCTATCATTACCACGTATTCATACATGGATTGGAAGCCAGCAAAAAATAATAACATTATCAACTATAAGAGAATTGTACTTTTCTAAAAGCTGAAGCACAACTAGGTTATCATGTTTCATATTACCCAGTGCTTGAAGAAATGAAAGGGAATCAGAAAATATTACAAAATGGTCAGTTATATAAATGCATGTTTTGTTTAGCACCGTATTAATGTATTGTTAGGCAAAAAATAAAAGAGTGTGTATCCTATTGCATGCTCTAAAAAAATAGGGTCGGTAGGTAGGCATTTTGTTTGCTTTTTTTGTTTTTGTTTGTTGTTGTTTTTTAGCAAGATATTGCGAGATTCTATTTATTAACATGAATTTTACTAATAAGTTAAATAGTTACTTAGCATCGCATTGTTTACCTGAAAGAAAAACGTTAAACTCTGAATGTATCATATGACGTAAGTCGTTCCATCCAAATCATATGGCTTACCTACATATTTCCATTTTTTCTGTGTAATTTGGTAATAATTTGCATATACCACTAGTGCTCAGTGGATTACGGAAAATATAGAATGGTCTTATGTTGCACTTCCATCATGTAAGTTATGATAATTCATTGTTCAAAACATTTTTTTTTTTTACGTGTTTAGGGTCGGCCCCTTAAAAATAGGGTCGGTCGGGCCACCGGAAACAAAGGTACTTTTTTATTTGGCCTTATATAAATGCATGTTTTGTTTAGCACCGTATTAATGTATTGTTATATAAATGCATGACATTATGTAGGCCTAATAACATATTGTGTAGGCCTAATAACATTCGCCTCGGTTGACATTATTTAACTGATGTTGACAATAGGCCTATCCACTTAATGCTATTACCATCACAGAAATGGTAAATGTCATGATATGATTTCTTCTATGGTACTTATATATGGGCTGTTAAGCATAAAAAGTAAAAGAATATCCCCCTCGACACCCCCTCCGTCCACCCCCCCCCCCCCCCGCCCCCACCACACCCTCGAGCCACCATCACCACCACACAACCCTATACAGTACACTTTTAATAAATTATATGTAATAAAACAAATATATCTACTTTCTAGATAGCTTACCTGTAAAATTAGCAGAAATCCAATTTTCATCACAACATTCTTTATACCTGCATATCGCCCAATCGGCACCGTAAAGTCCAGTGGTTGGTGTTGCCACAATCCCAAAAAGAAGTCCGATACTGGCAAAACTGAGTGTTCCGGAAGTTAAAGAGACTGTGTTCGCAAAGATAACGACAGCCAGGACCCATTTTGGTGACATGCTTGCGCTTAGCTGTTATCTTATGCCGGTTTGCGATTAAACAATGCACTATATTTTATGTAGAATCGACAGTTGCATCGTTTGTGTCGATGGCATATTAGCTAACACGAAAAGCATACATGACCAAGCGTCTACTCTGCGTTATATGAACTGAGCTATAAATAGCATTCTCCAGGAATACATCCCAGACTAGGTCAAATAAATTCTACGTCACATAGGCCTACGTACATTGTAAGGACAATCAGGGCAAACACGAGGCTCTGAACACGGACAGAGTTAAATACGGACAGGCAGGCCTACAAAACTGAAAATATATCCACTTCCAGACTTCTTGACTTTTTTTGAACACCAACAATAAAATATAATGATGTATACATATTGTAGGCTCCAGGGGCGTAGCTAGACCTTTTTTGATATGCATGCCCGACTTTCTAGTGGAGTCCGGGCATGCTTCCCCGGAAAATTTTGAAAACTTAGGACGTCTCTAGTGCGTACTATTATTTCATTGTTATATTTTTCATTCAACCATGTATGTGAGAAGTATGTGCAGGCCCGGGCCTTTTGGCCTAATATGTAGCTACGCTACTACTAGCAAGTGTAGGACCGTACAGTTGTACAGTGCACATCAAGTAGTCCAAATAGAGGCAGTCTTTTCAAAACGGTGTAGACATTTCGGCAGCATGAGGCGAACATTTTCAGACACTCAGGGCAGTACCCTTGCTTCGAAAAAAAAATACGCCAAAACGGTTTATCAAAAGAGGTTATGACCCTATCATTTTGCAACGCACTGCATGCTTGGTGGTGGACCCATTTACAGTTCGCCACTATGCTTTCCTTTTTGATTGTGCGATGACCGGACAGGCTGTGGACCCTATGACGACGTCTACCTAAAGCCCAAAAGGACGGTGACGTTGGATGTTTGTCTGTAGTCTTATCTCGTCGTGCCCTCAATGGTTTATTCTCGTGTTGCTCTGGCTTCTGCCAAGTCATTGAGTACCTTCTTTGTGGCTTTCTAGGCTAATGTTGTTTTTTTTGTATTTATATATACACGGGCATCTTTGTGTTTTACTTATATTGCCTATTAATGCTGCCTTTTTGGTTAGAGAATTGTTCATGGCGGGGATGTCTTTATTCACACTGTCCCGTTTTATTGGGTTGACAGTAGGGTACGTGTGAGGTTTGGTGCACCCTAGAACCTGGTTTAAACCCCCAACGGTATTTTTTGCCACTGACCGTTTCAAGGCGGTAGCCCTATTGTCAACCCTTTTGTGTTTGTGATGTCTTATTTGGCCTTTTATTCATCTTTACATTTGTTCTTTATTTCTGTGTGTGTTTGTGGTTGACTGTCGTCCTTGAATGCTGCTTTTCCTGTTCGATTTTTATATCTTTATTTATTCATTCTTTGGATTTTCTATAAAGAAATTACTTTTGATATGTATTGGCCAATGAACAATGAGTCACATCATTGAATCGTTTGAATTTCGATGGACTCTCTGCTTAAAAAAGCATGCCCCAATCACATGCTGTTTTGGCTTAGTATACGATCCGCGTCAATTTTATCAACTCTTTTGTTACTGTAAACTGTTTCATGTAGCTCAAAGTTATGACCAGAGATAAATATAAACATTCCCGTAGTCAAAAACATATGTCGCCTAACAGTTGCCTTTTTGCTGAATTTAAACAAAATCAATAACCCCACCGACTTTCGAAAGACTGTACCGTTAGTTACTCGTTTACTGTATACTAGGTAGTCCATCACAAACATTTAAAAACTGTACGGTTAGTTTTTGTAATATCTCTTCATGTATTGCAATATGTAAAATGGTATGAGATTGAGTTATGCTATTATTTTCAATGAATATCATCTAAAATGACAACAATTGTCCTATAACAACTTGTTTTGTAATTGCGTTACCGCCTTTAAAAATACCATTACTTTTTAAAGATTTATAACAAAGATATCATGTTTGGTGCCTGTGTTGGTGTTAATGGGAATTAATGATCACGTTTTTGTTTAAATCATTGCCATACCATATAATAACACTTATTGAAATAGTTGATATCACAGAAATGGGGTTAGAGCATGCACCATGACCCAGAGATATCAACATGAATTACAATACTGACAAAAAAGCGGTACGAAAATGAACAATCATTTATATTTTCAAATTCTTTTTAAAAGAAAATAACTATTTTGTAAAATTTAATCCAACGTTTCAGTGGGATTCACCCATCTTTTTCAAGATTACACAAAAAGTAACGAGTGTACGTCACTCCATCTTGTTACAGGACTAACATTCTGTTACACAAAAGGTTACGAGTGTACGTTACATCCATCTTGTTACATGACTGTCATTCTGTTACACAAAAAGTAACGAGTGTACGTCACATCCATCTTGTTACAGGACTGACATTCTGTTACACAAAAAGTAAACAGTGTACGTTACATCCATCTTGTTACATGACTGACATTCTGTTACACAAAAAGTAACGAGTGTACGTTACATCCATCTTGTTACAGGACTGACATTCTGTTACACAAAAAGTAACGAGTGTACGTTACATCCATCTTGTTACAGGACTGACATTCTGTTACACAAAAAGTAACGAGTGTACGTTACATCCATCTTGTTACAGGACTGACATTATGTTACACAAAAAGTAACGAGTGTACGTTACATCCATCTTGTTACAGGACTGACATTCTGTTACACAAAAAGTAACGAGTGTACGTTACATCCATCTTGTTACAGGACTGACATTCTGTTACACAAAAAGTAACGAGTGTACGTTACATCCATCTTGTTACATGACTGTCATTCTGTTACACAAAAAGTAACGAGTGTACGTTACATCCATCTTGTTACAGGACTGACATTCTGTTACACAAAAAGTAACGAGTGTACGTTACATCCATCTTGTTACATGACTGTCATTCTGTTACACAAAAAGTAACGAGTGTACGTCACATCCATCTTGTTACAGGACTGACATTCTGTTACACAAAAAGTAACGAGTGTCCGTCACATCCATCTTGTTACAGGACTGACATTCTGTTACACAAAAAGTAACGAGTGTCCGTCACATCCATCTTGTTACAGGACTGACATTCTGTTACACAAAAAGTAACGAGTGTACGTCACATCCATCTTGTTACATGACTGACATTCTGTTACACAAAAAGTAACGAGTGTACGTCACTCCATCTTGTACATGACTGACATTCTGTTACACAAAAAGTAACGAGTGTACGTCACATCCATCTTGTTACAGGACTGACATTCTGTTAATTGTTGTGTAACCTTAAAAAAGGTGGCAGGAACTCAATACAATGTTGGATTAAGGTTTAAATGGAAAACTGTGCGCTATCAGTCGATCCAATATTCGCTTTGGATTTATAGATTTAACATTTTTGTAAACTTCTTATTCTTATTTTTCAGATCTCAGAAAATATGATCCAAAACCAGTTTAAATGTGTATACTGCCTCATGTGCCTACAGTTTACCGATATTCACTGACCACAACATAATAACACATCTCAAAAATTAGTTGAAAATAAAAAAGCTAGTGTAGCTTTCGGGCAAAAGTAAATAAGCAATATGGCAGTCCAAAAAAAATACAGTTACACCTGAGATCGTCAGAAGTGATGACACATTTATCTACTGTGATAAATTGCGAGATTAATACGAATTTCTAAATTAGAAACTGAATCTCCTGTTGAAACTGAGTCATCTGTTTACAGTCCTAATAGTCAATGGGATGAAACAAACTTGTATGGCGCTAAAGTTAATAACAATGTTAATGATGATGGCGATACCATGTTGATTTTGAAGATGATGATAACGATTTATCTGTCAATATGTTTAATTTGTCTATCAATGAAAGTGATGATAACGAATATTTAGAGGAGATGTGTAATATTTTGTCTAAAGTGTTACATTACCTTAAAGCGGTAGTCCATACTGATAGAAACATGAAGTTTAATAGAATAGTTGCGGACAATGTTTGAGGGAAATTCTTGAGGTTCATGAGTGGAATGAAAAACTCCTGTCCAAAAGATGCAGACAACACTTAACCAGGTTTATATAGACCTTCGGAATCTGAAATTATATTTTCTGTGCCCGACAGATAGATCTTAGATAAAATGAAATCCCCTGTGACTTCTATGGCACCAGGTATTATAACTGAGATGGTTGATGCAATGAGCCAATTTGATCCAGACCAAATTGAAACTTTTAATATGTGTGTAGACCGTAAGAAGATCAATGCAGGGGTTCAAGAACAAAAGTTAAGAGATATTAATTTATGGGGTTTCTCCCACATTAAACCAGAGAAGGTTAAAGCAATCACTTGTTAATGAATTCAGACTACATATAGTTCTTTATTCTGAAGCGTTTTATTGAAGGTATACTTGTAAACTGACAAGCACAAAAATCGGGAAATGACCGAACAGACAACAAAGTAGTTTATGTGACTAACTGTACAATGCGTATTTGCACAGTGGTGGTCTTTACAAGTGTAACAACGATTGTTAGGTGGACAAATCCCTAAACTGTGTACTGATTAAGGTTGTTTAAATTTCATAAGAAATGCATGTATTTTAACTGCAATTATCGATAAAACAGACACCCGCTGAAGTGAGTTTACTAAATTTAACACACTTCAGCTTCTAATTTGCACGGCGATGTTTCAGACACAATCCGCTATCAATGTTGTATGAAATGTTTCTTACTTGATCGGAATACTTAGCAATAAAAAAGAATAATAAATAAATACAAACCTCCGTGGCTCTTTTCTTTTGGAAGGAACTACCACTATATAGTAAAGGGACTTCCGATTCCACGAAACGGTACGGTATCATAGTGTGTAGGAGATACGATGTATAAATTAAATGTGAAAGGCACATCTTTAAGAAAAATATGCTTGAGTGTCCGTTTATCCGGCCGTATTTAAAGTATTAAGCCGGCGTCATAATAGGTCACTTCAAATAATAAATACTGAAAAGCGGATCCCTTGGAAGCAACAGTACAAATGTACACACGTACACACACACACACACACACACACACACACACACACACAGGTAAACACAGGTAAACACAGGTAAACATACGTTAACACACGTAAACACACACACACACACACACACACACACACACACATGTAATAATACACACTTAAACACATACACACGTACACACGTACACACATACACAGTACATGTGAACACAAGAACACACGTACACACACGTGCACACACGAACACACGAACACACGTACACACGTACACACGTACACAACACGCACACAACCTCGCACGTACACACACGTACACACATGTACAAATACACACGTACTCACATTTACAAGTACACACGTACACACATACAAAGTACACGTAAAAACAAGAACACATGTACACACACGTACACACACGTACACACACGTACACACACACGTACACACACGTACACACACACACAGAGGTAAACACACGTAAACACACGTAAACATACGTTAACACACACACACACACACACACACACACACACACACACACACACACACACACACACACACACATGTGCACACACACACACACACACACACACACACACACACACACACACACACACACACACACGTAGACACACGTGTGCGTAAAACACGTAAACACACGCGCACGCATACACGCGCAAACACGCAAGTACACACTCGCACGACACTCACTCACAACCCGTAAACACACTCGCACGCACGCACGCTCGCACGCACGCTCACACACACGCTCGCACGCAAGCACGCACGTGCACACACCACGTAAACACACGTAAACATACGTAAACACACGTAAACACACGCACGCACACACGCGCAAACACGCACGTACACACACGTTCATACATGTCCACACACGCACTCACTCACAACCCGTAAACACACACATACAGACAAGTACACACATGTACAAACACGTACACACATGTACACATACACACGCATAAATAACCTGACTGTGTTTATGAACCGTTAAACAATATTCAGTTCAATTTATGCAGTGTAGTGACATGTGTACACCGCAAGGCAATATGAACACGCACATTTAACATGCAGGACAATGCATTATGAATGTTGTTGTTTCTTTTTTTTTCGTTTGTTTTAATTAAATGCAACTAAAACACATTATCATCGTCTAACGCGTATTGATACACATTAGTATTCTTTCAAAACGTCTCCAGTATCATTAATATACCTAAATGTATATTTGCGATTGCACTCAGGTAAACAATTGCATTTGGCGGGAAATGTAGCAGAAATGAACACCAACTGACAAAAGGTTGCACTACTATTGACACACCTAGACTGTATTTTTGTCTTGACACCTGTAAGTCGACAGGATTAATTGATTGGGGTTTGCTCTCTTAAATTCATGGAGCCTGTCAATTATGTTCAGTTTTCTGTTTTCACAGCACTTTTGGGCGCGGTGGGCGTTTTAAAGGTGCTCTAGGCGTCTAAAGGAGGGTTTAAAGGGGCGTTTTAAAGTAGCGCTGGGCGATTTAGACGGCACTATTGCGTTCCACCGCTAATGACAACGTATTCGTTCCCCCGCTAATGACAACGTATTCATACACTGCACACAGCCTAGCAAATAGTTCCGAACCGCCATACAAATTCTACTAGTATAACAAGCAATATATACATAACTATATATACTTTATATATATTTAGGCACATATATATACATACATACATATATATCTATATTAGAAGTGAGTTCTAATTATCTCCCTTTAATATACTTAAATCTACTGAATTCACAGATCCGGCACCTTTCATTGTCAATGTCTCAATATAGCTGTGTGTGGTTGAACGCTTAACGGGTTACAATGGAAAAAATAGTGTTCAGCATCTTCTACTTCACAGCCGCATTCGCAAGTCGGTGAATCACGTAAATGGTTAAGGTATAAATCATTGTTGAGATTGCTACAAAAATTCCTTATTCTGGCATGTAAAACGGCAAATAATCTTTGTCCACATAAGTAGTATGGTGGAACTTTTGTACTAAAAAATACAGATGTTTATAGTCTTCTCTTAAAAATTGCGATACTTTCAGAGTTTCGTATTTCTATTGGCAAGTCATTCCATAGTTTAAGAGAGGAAGGAACAAACGATTTATTGTATATTTCAGCTCTCCTAGCAATAGTGGCGTAGTTATCGTTATTTCTAAGATTGTATGCGCTGGCATCTCCAACTAGCTGTGGGAAAATGCTTGAAATGTAATTCGGAACGGTTCCATTATTAACATTATATACTGAAATAAGTTTTTTCATTTGCTTTCTATCAGAAAGTGAACCCCATCCTATTTCGGATATTAAGCGATGTATGGATACAGATCGGGTTAGACCCGTCACTTTTCCAAGCTATCTTTTTCTAGTGTAGTACATCCATCCCATGTAATGGATGCAAATTCCAATATTGGGCGTATATAAGACAAGTATATCTGTTCAAGTGTTTTACGCGCTACTTTGTATTTAAGCATTCTCATTAATCCAAGCACCTTTGACGCAGAAGCAACAATATTTTTAATGTGTTCGTGCCATTTACCGTTATTACTCAGTGTTACTCCTAAATGTTTATGATTACCAACAATGGTTAGCGGGACATTGTCTAGATATAAAGTTGGAAGACGATCATTATTGCTTAAGGAAAGAATATTACTTCTGTTTTTGGCAGGATTAAATTGCACAAGCCATTGCTTTTACCATTCCGTAATCATGAGCAGGTCATGATTAAGGATTCCTTCCATGTCGTTTATACTAGATGTTGAGACTGATAACGAACTGTCATCAGCAAACAGACGAGTTATACTCAGCATATTTTCGGCAATATCATTTACATATCTCAAAAATAAAAGAGGACCCAAGACAGAGCCTTGAGGAACTCCAGCAGTTAGTGTTTTTGATTCGGAGGTTGCAGATCCGACGCGGACTCTCTGAGATATGTTTGAGAGATAATCAGATATCCAAGCTAAAAGCTTGCCATCAATACCATATTGTTTTAGCTTAAATAAAAGACCTTTGTGCCAAACACGATCAAACGCTCTAGATATATCATTTAAAACAATGCATGTAAATTGTTTAGCATCGAATGCCTGACATATATGATGGTACATGTCAATAAGTTGATATGTAGTAGAATGACCAGGAAGAAAACCTGATTGATTCCTAAAGATAAGATCCAACATAAGTAGAAAAGTATACACATGTTTAAATACTATTCTTTCCATTACTTTACCAACACAAATTAATAACGCTATTGGGCTATAATTTGTAGGGATACTTGGGTCTGACTTTTTGAAAAGTGCCATGACCATAGCACATTTCCATAAATCAGTGAAAACGCACTCGTTTAATGATCTGTTAAAAAGAATATGTAGAGGTTTTGAATTCGTATTTGCAGTTTCCTTTAACATCATGTGGCTTATTTCATCCTCCCCACATGCTTTATTTATGTTTAAAATCTTGATAATGTCAACAATTTCGGATTCTTCTATATAAATATTTTCTAATTTATTATTGGATTTTGAACGAAAAATAGGTAATTCAACATTAGAATCATCAACGGATCAAACAAAGCACCTCTAATATTGCAGCATAACAACTCAATGCGTGCACGCCAAGAACCTATATAATTACCTATGAGGGTACAAGACCGTTACACAATATACGCCTACACGCACTGGGCCGTGATGGTGCAAAATACTCTGATGGAAATATTGAATTGGGGTGAGTGAGAGAGGGGACAGTATATAGAGAGCGAGAGAACGAAGAAAATAGAAAATTGAAAGAACCTTACAAAAACAAGTAACCATTAGAAGTAATGGAAAGAACAACTAGAAAAAAGAGCAAAACACACACGAAGAAGTGTGTTTCGACTCGGTGGTTTTCTGCTATAAGTCAGTGTAAAAAGAAATACACTTCAGGTTTGTTACCGATTTATGTTAGATCATTTGAATTGAAGAACCGCAAAATACAAGCAAAATGTTATAATAAGTGTGTTTCTGCTCAATGGAATATATAACGTTACATTATACATATTTAGGATACAAAAGCTACTAAGAGTAAATACAGTGCATGATCATTTTAATAAGCACACTTTTAAAATCTTTACTACAAACACTGTTTATCACTCGAGAAAACCGATTATATCGATACCACTTAATTACGGCATAGGACTACAATATGTGTAACGTTATCACAGCAAATTAGCTTGCACATTTGAAGACTATTATCAAATTGAGTTTATAGATGTCAACGAACAGTCGATTGCGATATTTGAAGAAAAAAAAATTGTTCGAAAAAATGTGTTAACTATACAAACCCCTTGACAGAACACGGAACAAAACTGTATTTTAATCTACAAACCACGCATTATCCCTATTCATAAGCCCACGCTATAATTTACAGCAAGACTCGATATGCTTACTCTATTTTTCGTAAATAGAACAATTATAGTTAATATACACACAAATCGCATTATTAACACAACACTTGGCTCATATATTGCAAAGCTTATCACATTGTTAAGTTACATAAATATGTTACGGTCATAATTTACATATATTGCACGTGTTCATGTGAAAACCAGAAAAGATAACGCTTTTAGGCTGACGGAGAGAAAAGGGCCGTCTCAAAGTAGAAATTACCTGTCAAACAAGTATATGGTTTTCATACACTTGACGGCTATATAATATATATATATATATACATCCAAACACATATTGTTTACATGCTTAAAAAAAGATGCACACCATTTTAAATGCAATAGAAAGTAAAACATTTAATAGTTACTTTTAGCTAAATCATGCTTATACAATGTTCAGTTTGACAGCCAGTACTAAGTTTGACACAAACCCTCACTCGAACCGTAAGGTTGTTAATGTCATGGATATAACAATGCATGCATGTCTATGTGCACAGGCCCAAGAATTAGCAAGAGAAGGGAAAGAACCAGTGACTTTATGTTCAGAAATTGGAAAGAATCGACTGTTTAGTATTCTTTTGGCAAGGTGTAATGGTTGTAAGAAAGAATTTCAAATCGAAACCAGTTCCAAACAGACTAATGGCAATTTTGACATTAATGTTAGAGCTGTGTGGGGATCAGTGACATCAGGAGGTGGACCATCTCATTTAAATGAGTTACTGTCTATCATGAATGCGCCGCAAATGACAGAGAAAATGTTTTCTGCAATTGAGCATGAGATTGGGTCATGGTGGGAAGAGGTTGTAAAGGAAGAAACTTTAAAGGCTGGTGCTGAGGAGAGAAGACTGGCACTTGAAAGGGGTGATTTACATGTACATGATGGTGTCCCGGCCATAACAATTATATGTGATGGGGGGTGGTCAAAGCGAACGCAAAAGCATTCATACAATGCCTTCGGTGGGGTTGGTGTAATATTTGGCGCAGTTACACAGAAATTTCTATATATTGGCATTAGAAACAAGCAGTGTTGTATTTGCTCACGTGCCCATAGTACCAACACAGAGCCTAAAAACCATGTCTGTTTTAAAAACTGGACTGAAAGCTCCCAGGCAATGGAGTCCGATATAATACTGGAAGGATTTTTAGAGGCGGAGTCAGTTCATGGTGTTCGTTACATGAGGATGATTGGTGATGGGGACAGCTCTGTGTACGCCAAAATTCAGGAAAAGGTCCCAGTATGGGGAGCACATGTACAGAAATTGGAGTGTGCTAATCATGCTTGTAAATGTGTCCGGTCCAACTTGGAACGTTTAGTCGAGGAAAAGCCCCATTTCAAAGGCAAAGGGAAATTAACAAAACTTATTAGAGTAAGATTAACAGCAATAAGATGTGCAATCGAACTGAGGAGTAACGAGAACAATGCTAAACTGTTGAGACATGATATAAAGAACTCCATTCATCATGTTTTAGGATTCCACAATAACTGTTCAAACTTTTGTAAAAAAAATGTAAATAAAACTTCTGATGCAGAGTTAAACGAAAATGAAGACGGTGATGAATCTGTTGACAATATATTTGACTCCCAGCATGATTATTGGAAAATGCCGAGTGAAAATGAGCTGGAGGAGGCTAGACAAGCTTCAAAGAGCAATGTATCCATGAGTGAAGTAACAGGAATAATCAAAGATGTCAGTGTGATATTAAATCGGTTGGCGGAAAAAACTCAGAGGCTAATGGATAACTTTACCACAAACTTAGCAGAGAGCTGGATGGCGATAAGAGCTAAGTTTGAAGGGGGGAAATATATAAATAGGTGCAGCAGGGGGTCATGCAACACTAGATGTTATGGAGGGGCACTACGTAAGAATCTTGGCCCTGCCTGGTCCCAAATGACATTTCAGAAGGTGACGGGATGCCAAGCCGGGTCCTTATTCAACACAGGCACACGATTAAAATGCCAGAAAGTAAGGGCAACAGAGAAGTACCAAAAACGTGAAGTAGGCAAAAATGTAAGGAGAAAGCGTAAGCTGGAAAGCATGAAGGAAAGTACTACCAAGAAGGCAAGGCTAGAATACGGTGAACCATTGGATGATAGCAAGGATGTGTCAACCAATGAATTGAAAGACCTGTGTGATCAGTTCCTAGAAAAAGTAAACCGAAATGAAAAGGAAAGACAGCATATTGAAATGAACACACGTGAACAAAGTAATAGTGAACTCTGGAAAAACGAAAGACATGTTCGATTGACAAGTTCAAACTTTGGAAAGGTTATGTCACGAAGAGCGAACAATGTATCAACCTGCCTGGTGAAAAATCTTCTGTACTCCAAGTTCAAGGGAAATATGAACAAAATCAGAGGTTTGGCACAAGAAGAAAATACGATTCTTGAATATGAAAACAAATTGAATGTTAAAGTTTCAAAGGTGGGGTTAGTGATATGCAAGAATAAAACATTTCTGGCAGCCTCTACAGACGGTTTAGTGCATGAAAACAATGAAGAAGGACTAATTGAGATCAAAAACTTTCTCCAGAACAATAAATACAGCATCAAAGAGGCAACTGAAAAAGTACCCAACTTCTGCCTAGAAAACACTTCACGGGGAATACAACTGAAATGAAAACATCAAATATTCTATCAAATTCAAGGGCAGCTTAACATAATGGAAAAAAATTGGTGTGATTTTGTGTTGCGTCGCATGAATCCATATGATATATACATCGAACGAATTTATAGAAATACCAGGATGTGGGAAATGGAGATGCTGCCGAAACCTGAAACCTTTTATAATAGTTTCCTATTACCTGAGCTTGCGTTGCCTAGATATGGGACATACACTGGGATAAGGAAGCCAAAGTCTCCTTGGGTATGCACTTTATCTTATTTTATTATTTACAGACTCTGTGGCTGAATGGCTAATGATGTTGCATTATAAACCTTCGCCTCTCACCGCTGCGGGTTGGAATCCCTCTGGGAGCTCGACTTGTAAGCGAGGAATTGTTGATTTTTACGGAGACAGGGAGGTGTACATTACTGGTTCTACCCATGAAAAGTGGCTGGTCTGCCTCCACCACAAAAATTCAACCGTCATATATAACCTTGCATGTGTTGAAAATGACGTAAAACACCATACAAAGCAATTATTATTTACTTGTAACATATACGTTAACATAGACTATTACTACATATATGCGAGTAACATTTACAACTTGACACATTGAACAACTGTTATGCAATGTAACAATACATTTACAAATGTTGAATTGATGAAATAATATACTAACATTGTCTGTGCAGATATATAACATGCATTGTTTATCTCTATAGAGCTGGAACACAACACCATCAATTTATGTCCTGAAAGTATATATTTTTGGCAAATGAAAATGGTACAGACTAAAAAAATAAAATCTCACTTTTTCAGTTCACACCACACAGAGTGATTCAGCGTTCAACCGACTACGTGCAAGAAAGCCGGTCTAAATCAGATTTTACACCTCATGTTGTCCATTTGCCAACTACACAGATCCCATCAACTTCAAGAAGTAACTCCACCAGTGATATACAGGTAATTTTTTTAAAGTTTAATGTTTCTTTAACAAAAACATCCCCCTAGATATGTGAATATACTTAATAATGCATTTTACACTATATTAAACCGTAATGATGTAGTTATCATGCTCACTATGTGGTATGACATGAACATTGCGAGTAACTTCCTTGATTTGATTAACTTTTAAAAGAAGAGTATGATGATGCACCTTAAGGCGGTTTAGATAGCACAGTAAATATTTGTTTGCAAACAAAAGAAAATGTACATACAATTAATATACAGTATTGAATTGTACTCCATGTTCATGTTTTATATATTTCACATTGGGACACTAAACATACTATATATATATAAATTCAATGTAACTTGTTAGTTCATGGGTGCATATACATTTTACACCAGAAAAGAACAACAACGCAACTACATAGTAATGATTTATGCTGGTACAAACAGTTTGAAATTATAGTTATTTAAATTATTGGACAATGCTAACAACTGCTGACATTTATTGCTTAGTGTTCAGAGAGGATAGCTGTGGATCCCGCAGATCACGACAAGTGAAATTTGTGGGAAGGCGTGTTCTACATGAATGGTGTGTGGACGAGAAAACAAAGTAAACTGAATGGTACACTGGAACTGTGCTTGGAGTTATTAAAGGTAAGTTTAGTATTATTACCATGGTCAACAGATCATGCCTTATAACAGGTCTAATATGAAAATTACTACACAGCTTATATCAAGCAAACACTGATATTACTTATACGAATCTAGTACATGCTCTTCAATATGAATGCTTTGGTGTGAATGTACATCAGTAAATCCTCTCCCTAATGCTTCTATGACGTCACTGTGTGAAACATAAAACAGATTTCAGTGCATTCCAAGGATAAATAATATACTTTAAAGCATAGAAGTGTGTCAGGTGTATTCACAATAAAGACTAACAATTCATAGTTATATCTTTACAGTTAAACCAGAATGATATTTTAAATTCACTTATCTCTATTGCATTTAAAAGGAATGTAGCTAAACAATGTTGATTGATTCTCTCACTGTTTTATCTCGCCGTGACGACATCCCTTGATATAAGAGCCATTTTAACAAGTAGTGTCCATATGCCCTTTTGGGCCTGCTTTTATTTAATTTATGTCATTTTTAGCTCTACTGACCGGTACAGCTTCAAGGTCATTGACCTCTTGTTTGGGTTTGTTTTCCCCACTCACTGAAGTTGCAATAACCATTCACTAGCCATGCCACCCCCCACCACCACCCCCTACCCTGAAGTTGCAATAACCAATGTCAATAGTAAAGATTCTTTGTCTGTATATCTATGTTCCTTTTAACTTCAGCAAAAAGTTCAATTTATTATTTGGTCATACTTAAAAGCTCTAGACAGTTATAACATCTATTACCATTTAGGTTATAATTTATATCAAGGCCAAAAATCAAGAATGAAAAACATTTTCTCGCATTTTATACTTAGGAAAGGATGGTTCACCCGGTGCAGTGTATGAAGTTGTGTATACTGGGGAAGAAGAAGCTTACGAAGTAGACAATCTCGTAGATGATTTCAACAGTGGGTCATTGAAATTTGTTGATGTTTGAGGTAAATAAAATGTGAAGAACTAAATATATGCACACGTTTCCATATATATGTCTTTTTTAGGTCACCTGATAAAGCCTAAGGCTCACAGGTTACAAATTGTGATAACTCTTCGTCAGTCTGTCATTTGCTTCAATTAATGTGGCTTTTTCATACAGTAACATTTAATTTTAGTAATGGCCCTTTTGACCACCATACTTTAATTTGGCACTACTTTTGTGGTCAGATATGGTTGTCAAACTTTTGTTATTTTTAATGGAATGACCACAACATTTCTTATTATTTTAATTTTACTGTTGGTCAACTTCTGTTTTTTCTTCTAAAGACTGTTGAAAACATATTCTTGAAGGTAATGCTGTAAAAACTTACACCCAAAACGTTAGTGAAATTGGTGATTTCACGTACTTGAGGTCTGTGTCTAAAAAGTAATATATATTCTTTATTAAAAGTTTCTATAACTTTTTTTGGCAAACAATGCATTAAAAATGTAGTCAATGAAACTATAAGAGGATTGAAACTTTATATAAAGCAGTTATTTTTTTTAAAAAGTTGGGATTTATTCTTTCCATTCCCCACCCACTTTGTACAGTATGCGTACCCTTAAATGCTATTCACTTTGACTATATAGTTGAGGAATTTATTCAGTGCTATATACTAATAACAATGTGACATATATATAAGATTTTTTTTTTTAACTAGAACTCGTGTTTCAGCGTGGATCCATCCGTTAGAAAAGTTCGTGAGTTAATGTTTATGCAGTTCACGTCTCAGTGTTTATTTATACTTATCGGTTTATACGATGTAAATTTTACAATGACATCTCTCGGCCTGCTTTGAGAAATTGGACCAACACAATGTGATCGATCGATATCCGTTTTGTTGATGTTAACCTTGCATGCTTTGGCAACTTGTAAAACAATATCGTCCGTTATTTCACTCGGACACTCTGAGTAACCGGAGATCCGTAAACAATTACGTCTCGAATATTGCTCCGCAACATCTAGCTTACAATCATGATCCGAATGTAGAACTTCTAATTGCTTTACTCGTTCTGTGAGTGTTTCAACCTGACCCGACAGTCGGCGGTTCTCTGATTCGAGTTCTGCGAGTCTAGTATTCAGAGTGTCTGTAACTGCATCGGCAACTGATTGTGCCATGGACTTTACCGATTCACTTATAAAATCTCTCATTTCGTCTTTCATAGAGAGGAATACACAATGTGCGATCTTCTTCATTTCTGAAGAGGAGAGTGGGACGGTGTGCTCAGTGTCCATATCGGTATCATTGTCAGAACTATCACCCTCAGCTCTAGTTTTCTTGGATGGGTTCGTGCTTGGACTGGGTGTGCAGGGTTCTAACTCCCTCTCCTTGTCTGGATTCAATGAGTTAGGCGTTGACGAAGAAGCCATGTTGAATAAACAAATAAAATGTCCACACTTACGTTTTACTGTTTTAGTCCAATACTTATATAGTCCAATACTCAAAATACCTTACGGTGAACGATAACACAGGTAATTGCCAGGTACACAGGTGAACAGGTGTACAGGTGAAACGCAGATCAATCCAAATTACCAAATAAATCCACAAATGCTCATTATTCGGTTTTCATTATCATAACCGTCTCAATTATGCAGTTGTCCTATGCGTTTTGAGGCATAATTCCTTACTATCCACTGATATTTGTACAAGATAAACACAAAAAACCACGGAGCGCAAAAAAACACCTTCTACCCCGCCATTTTATCACGTTTACTTAGTTAGGTTGTTAAGTAGAAGCTTAATTTATGTTGGTGAAACACATTTAATCTAAGTTTTACTTAGTGACTTAGTTAAGACAATGTTTAAGTATTTAAGTAAAACTTAAGGAATTGTTGGTGAAATAGCACCTGGTCGTTTTAAAAGAGTAACAATGAACAAAGGTACTTAAGTAGTATACTGTAAATTCCAAGTCTACCTTTTAAGGTACCGTGTAGGTCTCACTTGTATTTGTGTATGCAATATAATTAGAACAATATATATTGAGACTTATCATCCTTAATAGCTTAAGATATTCTATAACGGATAAGATAAATGACCGATGTCCTACATTGATAGCAGCCTCTCTCATAAACTGTTTTGCCGTATCATTCCAGATGGCAGGTATTGTCAGGTCCCAGTGGATTTCTTCTGTACGTATATCGCACTTCTTTTCGCGTATGGAGGATATCATGTGGTCTTTTAGAAACCGGATACATTCGGAAAAGTCTTTCATTGAAGGCATTTTCAGTACTTTGTCGTCTGTAAGTTCTAGCACTCGGTTTAGTTTCTGTAACACGAAGATGGTAAATCAGCTTTGGCAATATTATACAATTTGATGAACAATTATTAAAATTGTATTTCATCAATATTTTTCAAGATGAATGCATTGAATTATTCGAAAATGTAAACTAGTACACAAAGTGGTTATTTAAGAGGAAAATGTACATGTAAATTAGTACACAAAGTGGTTATTTAAGAGGAAAATGTACATGTAAACTAGTACACAAAGTGGTTATTTAAGTGACATTCTATGTATGTAATAGTCTACTTAATTTTACTTCACACACTAAATTAAAACTAACCTTGTTTTCGTATAACAGCATTTTGAGAACCAATCAACGTGTTGACCATCCACTGCTAAATCCGCATACTTATCTTCCGCCTAGAAGCCAAAACTGTCAAATTCTTGATTTGATTTTAACAGTACACAGGATGGTGTGTTTAAGGAAACAGTTCTGCTGGCATTAACTTTCCACTGATTGGCGGATATTTTGAGCGGATCTTCCTCAAAATCAGACCGGAAGGAGAATGCATATCCGGAATACGTTGTACCAAAGTCAATGGCTGCGACCTGCAACTACGGGTATCGATGCCAATATTGAAGACCTTTCCTGAAATAATTTAACATTAGGTAATTAAAGTAGTGATATTGCCAAGTATCGTGGAAAACGGCAAGAATACATTCACAAAGCATAAGCAATCTTCATACCTTCAACACACAAAACGAACAGCATTTACAATACTAATTCGCTATTACCTTCGAAACTTAAACCCATATTTCTCGCACGTATGTGTTTTTAGTATTCAACGTGAAGTGACGTTCGGTGACATTTTAATTAATCGACTTTATGTCAAATTTAAATCCCAAATTCACAACGTCTACAAGGAAAGTCACCTCCGTGGCGTTTATTAATAATATAATATAGGAGAGGTCTATTCATATGAAAAGAGCATGGTTTACAATGTTATTTCCCATGTTTACAAATAAATATACAATATTTATTATTTGGATTTCACATTCGCCCATTTCTAGTCATGTAAGACAGGGTTTTTCTTGCATACCAAATAAGGCTATCCACGTTTTACATGGGGGATGGAATGTCTTTTCTTGCATCCCGGACAAGGATATCCGTCATTTTACCGGGGCTAGATATTTCCATCTCACGCTAGGGTCGAGATAAAATTCACGCGCGCCAACATCCGGTATGCAGAAAACATGCAAAACGTCAACAGCAGTCGACGTCAACGCACAACATTTCTCTGATATGCAAGAAAAATAATCTATCATGGGTATTCGGTTAAGATAGGGAATTCCAACCCTCGGTTTAAGTGTTTTGATCGGAGCAGAGCCTCGGTTCCGATAAAAACACGTATACCTCGGGTTGGAATTCCCTATCTTCACCGGATACCCATGAAAGAGTCTTATATTCCTCCCTGTTACATGATGACTCTTACATGAAATGTCATGACTAAACTCACGGTCGCGACGTCGTCTTATTCAAGCGTAATGCATGTACTAGGCGCATAATGGGAGAAAAATAACCCCTATGAGTGTATTCATATGAGAATCTCACCCTCTGTATCCGAATTGCAACCAGAAACTCGGCACCGCCTAGTCTCTGGTTACAAGTATGACCCTAGGGTGAGATGTCCCTATCTCACATGTAGCCTAGTCTCTGGTTACAAGTATGACCCTAGGGTGAGATATCCCTATCTCACATGTAGCCTAGTCTCTGGTTACAAGTATGACCCTAGGGTGAGATGTCCCTATCTCACATGTAGCCTCGTCTCTGGTTACAAGTATGACCCTAGGGTGAGATGTCCCTATCACACATGTAGCCTCGTCTCTGGTTACAAGTATGACCCTAGGGTGAGATGTCCCTATCTCACATGTAGCCTCGTCTCTGGTTACAAGTATGACCCTAGGGTGAGATGTCCCTATATCACATGTAGCCTAGTCTCTGGTTACAAGTATGAACCTAGGGTGAGATGTCCCTATATCACATGTAGCCTCGTCTCTAGTTACAAGTATGACCCTAGGGTGAGATGTCCCTATCTCACATGTAGCCTCGTCTCTGGTTACAAGTATGACCCTAGGGTGAGATGTCCCTATCTCACATGTAGCCTCGTCTCTGGTTACAAGTATGACCCTAGGGTGAGATGTCCCTATCTCACATGTAGCCTCGTCTCTGGTTACAAGTATGACCCTAGGGTGAGATGTCCCTATCTCACATGTAGCCTAGTCTCTGGTTACAAGTATGACCCTAGGGAGAGATGTCCCTATCCCACATGTAGCCTCGTCTCTGGTTACAAGTATGACCCTAGGGTGAGATGTCCCTATCCCACATGTAGCCTAGTCTCTGGTTACAAGTATGACCCTAGGGGAGATGTCCCTATTCCACATGTAGCCTCGTCTCTGGTTACAAGTATGACCCTAGGGTGATATGTCCCTATCTCACATGTAGCCTCGTCCCTGGTTACAAGTATGACCCTAGGGTGAGATGTTCCTATATCACAGGTAGCCTAGTCTCTGGTTACAAGTAAGACCCTAGGGTGAGATGTCCCTATCTCACATGTAGCCTCGCCTCTGGTTACAAGTATGACCCTAGGGTGAGATGTCCCTATATCACATGTAGCCTAGTCTCTGGTTATTAGTATGAACCTAGGGTGAGATGTCCCTATATCACATGTAGCCTCGTCTCTGGTTACAAGTATGACCCTAGGGTGAGATGTCCCTATCTCACATGTAGCCTCGTCTCTGGTTACAAGTATGACCCTAGGGTGAGATGTCCCTATCTCACATGTAGCCTAGTCTCTGGTTACAAGTATGACCCTAGGGTGAGATGTCCCTATCTCACATGTAGCCTCGTCTCTGGTTACAAGTATGACCCTACGGTGAGATGTCCCTATCTCACATGTAGCCTCGTCTCTGGTTACAAGTATGACCCTAGGGTGAGATGTCCCTATCTCACATGTAGCCTAGTCTCTGGTTACAAGTATGACCCTAGGGTGAGATGTCCCTATCTCACATGTAGCCTCGTCTCTGGTTACACGTATGACCCTAGGGTGAGATGTCCCTATCTCACATGTAGCCTAGTCTCTGGTTACAAGTATGACCCTAGGGTGAGATGTCCCTATCTCACATGTAGCCTAGTCTCTGGTTACAAGTATGACCCTAGGGTGAGATGTCCCTATCCCACATGTAGCCTAGTCTCTGGTTACAAGTATGACCCTAGGGTGAGATGTCCCTATCTCACATGTAGCCTCGTCTCTGGTTACAAGTATGACCCTAGGGTGAGATGTCCCTATCTCACATGTAGCCTCGTCTCTGGTTACAAGTATGACCCTAGGGTGAGATGTCCCTATCTCACATGTAGCCTAGTCTCTGGTTACAAGTATGACCCTAGGGTGAGATGTCCCTATCTCACATGTAGCCTCGTCTCTGGTTACAAGTATGAACCTAGGGTGAGATGTTCCTATCTCACATGTAGCCTCGTCTCTGGTTACAAGTATGACCCTAGGGTGAGATGTCCCTATCTCACATGTAGCCTCGTCTCTGGTTACAAGTATGACCCTAGGGTGAGATGTCCCTAAATCACATGTAGCCTCGTCTCTGGTTACAAGTATGACCCTAGGGTGAGATGTCCCTATCTCACATGTAGCCTCGTCTCTGGTTACAAGTATGACCCTAGGGTGAGATGTCCCTATCCTACATGTAGCTTCGTCTCTGGTTACAAGTATGACCCTAGGGTGAGATGTCCCTATCTCACATGTAGCCTCGTCTCTGGTTACAAGTATGACCCTAGGTTGAGATGTCCCTATCTCACATGTAGCCTCGTCTCTGGTTACAAGTATGACCCTAGGGTGAGATGTCCCTATCTTACATGTAGCCTCGTCTCTGGTTACAAGTATGACCCTAGGGTGAGATGTCCCTATCTCACATGTAGCCTAGTCACTGGTTACAAGTATGACCCTAGGGTGAGATGTCCCTATCTCACATGTAGCCTAGTCTCTGGTTACAAGTATGACCCTAGGGTGGGATGTCCCTATCTCACATGTAGCCTCGTCTCTGGTTACAAGTATGAACCTAGGGTGAGATGTCCCTATATCACATGCAGCCTCGTCTCTGGTTACAAGTATGACCCTAGGGTGAGATGTCCCTATATCACATGCAGCCTCGTCTCTGGTTACAAGTATGACCCTAGGGTGAGATGTCCCTATCTCACATGTAGCCTAGTCTCTGGTTACAAAAATGACCCTAGGGTGAGATGTCCCTATCTCACATGTAGCCTCGTCACTGGTTACAAGTATGACTCTAGGGTGAGATGTCCCTATCTCACATGTAGCCTCGTCTCTGGTTACAAGTATGAACCTAGGGTGAGATGTTCCTATATCACAGGTAGCCTAGTCGCTGGTTACAAGTATGACCCTAGGGTGAGATGTACCTATCTCACATGTAGCCTCGTCTCTGGTTACAAGTATGACCCTAGGGTGAGATGTCCCTATCTCACATGTAGCCTCGTCTCTGGTTAAAAGTATGAACCTAGGGTGAGATGTTCCTATATCACAGGTAGCCTAGTCTCTGGTTACAAGTATGACCCTAGGGTGAGATGTCCCTATCTCATATGTAGCCTCGTCTCTGGTTACAAGTATGACCCTAGGGTGAGATGTCCCTATCTCACATGCAGCCTCGTCTCTGGTTACAAGTATGACCCTAGGGTGAGATGTCCCTATCTCACATGTAGCCTAGTCTCTGGTTACAAGTATGACCCTAGGGTGAGATGTCCCTATCCCACATGTAGCCTAGTCTCTGGTTACAAGTATGACCATAGGGTGAGATGTCCCTATCTCACATGTAGCCTCGTCTCTGGTTACAAGTATGAACCTAGGGTGAGATGTCCCTATCTCACATGCAGCCTCGTCTCTGGTTACAAGTATGACCCTAGGGTGAGATGTCCCTATCTCACATGTAGCCTAGTCTCTGGTTACAAGTATGACCCTAGGGTGAGATGTCCCTATCCCACATATAGCCTAGTCTCTGGTTACAAGTATGACCATAGGGTGAGATGTCCCTATCTCACATGTAGCCTCATCTCTGGTTACAAGTATGACCCTAGGGTGAGATGTCCCTATCTCACATGTAGCCTAGTCTCTGGTTACAAGTATGAACCTAGGGTGAGATGTCCCTATCTCACATGCAGCCCCGTCTCTGGTTTCAAGTATGACCCTAGGGTGAGATGTCCCTATCTCACATGTAGCCTAGTCTCTGGTTACAAGTATGACCCTAGGGTGAGATGTCCCTATCCCACATGTAGCCTAGTCTCTGGTTACAAGTATGACCATAGGGTGAGATGTCCCTATCTCACATGTAGCCTCGTCTCTGGTTACAAGTATGACCCTAGGGTGAGATGTCCCTATATCACATGTAGCCTAGTCTCTGGTTACAAGTATGCACCTAGGGTGAGATGTCCCTATATCACATATAGCCTCGTCTCTGGTTACAAGTATGACCCTAGGGTGAGATGTCCCTATCTCACATGTAGCCTCGTCTCTGGTTACAAGTATGACCCTAGGGTGAGATGTCCCTATCTCACATGTAGCCTAGTCTCTGGTTACAAGTATGACCCTAGGGTGAGATGTCCCTATCTCACATGTAGCCTCGTCTCTGGTTACAAGTATGACCCTAGGGTGAGATGTCCCTATCTCACATGTAGCCTCGTCTCTGGTTACAAGTATGACCCTAGGGTGAGATGTCCCTATCTCACATGTAGCCTAGTCTCTGGTTACAAGTATGACCCTATGGTGAGATTCCCTATCTCACATGTAGCCTCGTCTCTGGTTACAAGTATGACCCTAGGGTGAGATGTCCCTATCTCACATGTAGCCTAGTCTCTGGTTACAAGTATGACACTAGGGTGATATGTCCCTATCTCACATGAAGCCTAGTCTCTGGTTACAAGAATGACCCTAGGGTGAGATGTCCCTATCCCACATGTAGCCTAGTCTCTGGTTACAAGTATGACCCTAGGGTGAGATGTCCCTATCTCACATGCAGCCTCGTCTCTGGTTACAAGTATGACCCTAGGGTGAGATGTCCCTATCTCACATGTAGCCTAGTCTCTGGTTACAAGTATGAACCTAGGGTGAGATGTCCCTATCTCACATGCAGCCTCGTCTCTGGTTACAAGTATGACCCTAGGGTGAGATGTCCCTATCTCACATGTAGCCTAGTCTCTGGTTACAAGTATGACCCTAGGGTGAGATGTCCCTATCCCACATGTAGCCTAGTCTCTGGTTACAAGTATGACCATAGGGTGAGATGTCCCTATATCACATGTAGCCTCGTCTCTGGTTACAAGTATGACCCTAGGGTGAGATGTCCCTATCTCACATGTAGCCTCGTCTCTGGTTACAAGTATGACCCTAGGGTGAGATGTCCCTATCTCACATGTAGCCTAGTCTCTGGTTACAAGTATGACCCTAGGGTGAGATGTCCCTATCTCACATGTAGCCTCGTCTCTGGTTACAAGTATGACCCTAGGGTGAGATGTCCCTATCTCACATGTAGCCTCGTCTCTGGTTACAAGTATGACCCTAGGGTGAGATGTCCCTATCTCACATGTAGCCTAGTCTCTGGTTACAAGTATGACCCTATGGTGAGATGTCCCTATCTCACATGTAGCCTCGTCTCTGGTTACAAGTATGACCCTAGGGTGAGATGTCCCTATCTCACATGTAGCCTAGTCTCTGGTTACAAGTATGACCCTAGGGTGAGATGTCCCTATCTCACATGTAGCCTCGTCTCTGGTTACAAGTATGACCCTAGGGTGAGATGACCCTATCTCACATGTAGCCTCGTCTCTGGTTACAAGTATGACCCTAGGGTGAGATGTCCCTATCTCACATGTAGCCTCGTCTCTGGTTACAAGTATGAACCTAGGGTGAGATTTTCTATCTCACATGTAGCCTCGTCTCTGGTTACAAGTATGACCCTAGGGTGAGATGTCCCTATCTCACATGTAGCCTCGTCTCTGGTTACAAGTATGACCCTAGGGTGAGATGTCCCTATCCTACATGTAGCTTCGTCTCTGGTTACAAGTATGACCCTAGGGTGAGATGTCCCTATCTCACATGTAGCCTCGTCTCTGGTTACAAGTATGACCCTAGGGTGAGATGTCCCTATCTCACATGTAGCCTCGTCTCTGGTTACAAGTATGACCCTAGGGTGAGATGTCCCTATCTCACATGTAGCCTAGTCTCTGGTTACAAGTATGACCCTAGGGTGAGATGTCCCTATCTCACATGTTGCCTCGTCTCTGGTTACAAGTATGACCCTAGGGTGGATGTCCCTATCTCACATGTAGCCTCGTCTCTGGTTACAAGTATGACCTAGGGTGAGATGTCCCTATATCACATGCAGCCTCGTCTCTGGTTACAAGTATGACCCTAGGGTGAGATGTCCCTACATCACAGTGTAGCCTCGTCTCTGGTTACAAGTATGACCCTAGGGTGAGATGTCCCTATCTCACATGTAGCCTAGTCTCTGGTTTACAAAAATGACCCTAGGATGAGATGTCCCTATCTCACATGTAGCCTCGTCACTGGTTACAAGTATGACTCTAGGGTGAGATGTCCCTATCTCACATGTAGCCTCGTCTCTGGTTACAAGTATGAACCTAGGGTGAGATGTTCCTATATCACAGGTAGCCTAGTCGCTGGTTACAAGTATGACCCTAGGGTGAGATGTCCCTATCTCACATGTAGCCTCGTCTCTGGTTACAAGTATGACCCTAGGGTGAGAAGTCCCTATCTCACATGTAGCCTCGTCTCTGGTTAAAAGTATGAACCTAGGGTGAGATGTTCCTATATCACAGGTAGCCTAGTCTCTGGTTACAAGTATGACCCTAGGGTGAGATGTCCCTATCTCACATGTAGCCTCGTCTCTGGTTACAAGTATGACCCTAGGGTGAGATGTCCCTATCTCACATGCAGCCTCGTCTCTGGTTACAAGTATGACCCTAGGGTTAGATGTCCCTATCTCACATGTAGCCTAGTCTCTGGTTACAAGTATGACCCTAGGGTGAGATGTCCCTATCCCACATGTAGCCTAGTCTCTGGTTACAAGTATGACCATAGGGTGAGATGTCCCTATCTCACATGTAGCCTCGTCTCTGGTTACAAGTATGAACCTAGGGTGAGATGTCCCTATCTCACATGCAGCCTCGTCTCTGGTTACAAGTATGACCCTAGGGTGAGATGTCCCTATCTCACATGTAGCCTAGTCTCTGGTTACAAGTATGACCCTAGGGTGAGATGTCCCTATCTCACATGCAGCCTCGTCTCTGGTTACAAGTATGACCCTAGGGTGAGATGTCCCTATCTCACATGTAGCCTAGTCTCTGGTTACAAGTATGACCCTAGGGTGAGATGTCCCTATCCCACATGTAGCCTAGTCTCTGGTTACAAGCTCTGGTTACAAGTATGACCCTAGGGTGAGATGTCCCTATCTCACATGTAGCCTAGTCTCTGGTTACAAGTATGACCCTAGGGTGAGATGTCCGTATCCCACATGTAGCCTAGTCTCTGGTTACAAGTATGACCCTAGGGTGAGATGTCCCTATCTCACATGTAGCCTCGTCTCTGGTTACAAGTATGACCCTAGGGTGAGATGTCCCTATCTCACATGTAGCCTCGTCTCTGGTTACAAGTATGACCCTACGGTGAGATGTCCCTATCTCACATGTAGCCTAGTCTCTGGTTACAAGTATGACCCTAGGGTGAGATGTCCCTATCTCACATGTAGCCTCGTCTCTGGTTACAAGTATGAACCTAGGGTGAGATGTTCCTATCTCACATGTAGCCTCGTCTCTGGTTACAAGTATGACCCTAGGGTGAGATGTCCCTATCTCACATGTAGCCTCGTCTCTGGTTACAAGTATGACCCTAGGGTGAGATGTCCTTATCCTACATGTAGCTTCGTCTCTGGTTACAAGTATGACCCTAGGGTGAGATGTCCCTATCTCACATGTAGCCTCGTCTCTGGTTACAAGTATGACCCTAGGGTGAGATGTCCCTATCTCACATGTAGCCTCGTCTCTGGTTACAAGTATGACCCTAGGGTGAGATGTCCCTATCTCACATGTAGCCTAGTCTCTGGTTACAAGTATGACCCTAGGGTGAGATGTCCCTATATCACATGCAGCCTCGTCTCTGGTTACAAGTATGACCCTAGGGTGAGATGTCCCTATATCACATGTAGCCTCGTCTCTGGTTACAAGTATGACCCTAGGGTGAGATGTCCCTATCTCACATGTAGCCTAGTCTCTGGTTACAAAAATGACCCTAGGGTGAGATGTCCCTATCTCACATGTAGCCTCGTCACTGGTTACAAGTATGACTCTAGGGTGAGATGTCCCTATCTCACATGTAGCCTCGTCTCTGGTTACAAGTATGAACCTAGGGTGAGATGTTCCTATATCACAGGTAGCCTAGTCGCTGGTTACAAGTATGACCCTAGGGTGAGATGTCCCTATCTCACATGTAGCCTCGTCTCTGGTTACAAGTATGACCCTAGGGTGAGATGTCCCTATCTCACATGTAGCCTCGTCTCTGGTTAAAAGTATGAACCTAGGGTGAGATGTTCCTATATCACAGGTAGCCTAGTCTCTGGTTACAAGTATGACCCTAGGGTGAGATGTCCCTATCTCACATGTAGCCTCGTCTCTGGTTACAAGTATGACCCTAGGGTGAGATGTCCCTATCTCACATGCAGCCTCATCTCTGGTTACAAGTATGACCCTAGGGTGAGATGTCCCTATCTCACATGTAGCCTAGTCTCTGGTTACAAGTATGACCCTAGGGTGAGATGTCCCTATCCCACATGTAGCCTAGTCTCTGGTTACAAGTATGACCCTAGGGTGAGATGTCCCTATCCCACATGTAGCCTAGTCTCTGGTTACAAGTATGACCATAGGGTGAGATGTCCCTATCTCACATGTAGCCTCGTCTCTGGTTACAAGTATGACCCTAGGGTGAGATGTCCCTATCTCACATGTAGCCTAGTCTCTGGTTACAAGTATGACCCTAGGGTGAGATGTCCCTATCTCACATGTAGCCTAGTCTCTGGTTACAAGTATGACCCTATGGTGAGATGTCCCTATCTCACATGTAGCCTCGTCTCTGGTTACAAGTATGACCCTAGGGTGAGATGTCCCTATCTCACATGTAGCCTAGTCTCTGGTTACAAGTATGACCCTAGGGTGAGATGTCCCTATCTCACATGTAGCCTAGTCTCTGGTTACAAGTATGACCCTAGGGTGAGATGTCCCTATCCCACATGTAGCCTAGTCTCTGGTTACAAGTATGACCCTAGGGTGAGATGTCCCTATCTCACATGTAGCCTCGTCTCTGGTTACAAGTATGACCCTAGGGTGAGATGTCCCTATCTCACATGTAGCCTCGTCTCTGGTTACAAGTATGACCCTAGGGTGAGATGTCCCTATCTCACATGTAGCCTAGTCTCTGGTTACAAGTATGACCCTAGGGTGAGATGTCCCTATCTCACATGTAGCCTCGTCTCTGGTTACAAGTATGAACCTAGGGTGAGATGTTCCTATCTCACATGTAGCCTCGTCTCTGGTTACAAATATGACCCTAGGGTGAGATGTCCCTATCTCACATGTAGCCTCGTCTCTGGTTACAAGTATGACCCTAGGGTGAGATGTCCCTATCCTACATGTAGCTTCGTCTCTGGTTACAAGTATGACCCTAGGGTGAGATGACCCTATCTCACATGTAGCCTCGTCTCTGGTTACAAGTATGACCCTAGGGTGAGATGTCCCTATCTCACATGTAGCCTCGTCTCTGGTTACAAGTATGAACCTAGGGTGAGATTTCCTATCTCACATGTAGCCTCGTCTCTGGTTACAAGTATGACCCTAGGGTGAGATGTCCCTATCTCACATGTAGCCTCGTCTCTGGTTACAAGTATGACCCTAGGGTGAGATGTCCCTATCCTACATGTAGCTTCGTCTCTGGTTACAAGTATGACCCTAGGGTGAGATGTCCCTATCTCACATGTAGCCTCGTCTCTGGTTACAAGTATGACCCTAGGGTGAGATGTCCCTATCTCACATGTAGCCTCGTCTCTGGTTAAAAGTATGACCCTAGGGTGAGATGTCCCTATCTCACATGTAGCCTAGTCTCTGGTTACAAGTATGACCCTAGGGTGAGATGTCCCTATCTCACATGTTGCCTCGTCTCTGGTTACAAGTATGACCCTAGGGTGGGATGTCCCTATCTCACATGTAGCCTCGTCTCTGGTTACAAGTATGAACCTAGGGTGAGATGTCCCTATATCACATGCAGCCTCGTCTCTGGTTACAAGTATGACCCTAGGGTGAGATGTCCCTATATCACATGTAGCCTCGTCTCTGGTTACAAGTATGACCCTAGGGTGAGATGTCCCTATCTCACATGTAGCCTAGTCTCTGGTTACAAAAATGACCCTAGGGTGAGATGTCCCTATCTCACATGTAGCCTCGTCACTGGTTACAAGTATGACTCTAGGGTGAGATGTCCCTATCTCACATGTAGCCTCGTCTCTGGTTACAAGTATGAACCTAGGGTGAGATGTTCCTATATCACAGGTAGCCTAGTCGCTGGTTACAAGTATGACCCTAGGGTGAGATGTCCCTATCTCACATGTAGCCTCGTCTCTGGTTACAAGTATGACCCTAGGGTGAGATGTCCCTATCTCACATGTAGCCTCGTCTCTGGTTAAAAGTATGAACCTAGGGTGAGATGTTCCTTTATCACAGGTAGCCTAGTCTCTGGTTACAAGTATGACCCTAGGGTGAGATGTCCCTATCTCACATGTAGCCTCGTCTCTGGTTACAAGTATGACCCTAGGGTGAGATGTCCCTATCTCACATGCAGCCTCGTCTCTGGTTACAAGTATGACCCTAGGGTTAGATGTCCCTATCTCACATGTAGCCTAGTCTCTGGTTACAAGTATGACCCTAGGGTGAGATGTCCCTATCCCACATGTAGCCTAGTCTCTGGTTACAAGTATGACCATAGGGTGAGATGTCCCTATCTCACATGTAGCCTCGTCTCTGGTTACAAGTATGAACCTAGCGTGAGATGTCCCTATCTCACATGCAGCCTCGTCTCTGGTTACAAGTATGACCCTAGGGTGAGATGTCCCTATCTCACATGTAGCCTAGTCTCTGGTTACAAGTATGACTCTAGGGTGAGATGTCCCTATCTCACATGCAGCCTCGTCTCTGGTTACAAGTATGACCCTAGGGTGAGATGTCCCTATCTCACATGTAGCCTAGTCTCTGGTTACAAGTATGACCCTAGGGTGAGATGTCCCTATCCCACATGTAGCCTAGTCTCTGGTTACAAGCTCTGGTTACAAGTATGACCCTAGGGTGAGATGTCCCTATCTCACATGTAGCCTAGTCTCTGGTTACAAGTATGACCCTAGGGTGAGATGTCCCTATCCCACATGTAGCCTAGTCTCTGGTTACAAGTATGACCCTAGGGTGAGATGTCCCTATCTCACATGTAGCCTCGTCTCTGGTTACAAGTATGACCCTAGGGTGAGATGTCCCTATCTCACATGTAGCCTCGTCTCTGGTTACAAGTATGACCCTACGGTGAGATGTCCCTATCTCATATGTAGCCTAGTCTCTGGTTACAAGTATGACCCTAGGGTGAGATGTCCCTATCTCACATGTAGCCTCGTCTCTGGTTACAAGTATGAACCTAGGGTGAGATGTTCCTATCTCACATGTAGCCTCGTCTCTGGTTACAAGTATGACCCTAGGGTGAGATGTCCCTATCTCACATGTAGCCTCGTCTCTGGTTACAAGTATGACCCTAGGGTGAGATGTCCTTATCCTACATGTAGCTTCGTCTCTGGTTACAAGTATGACCCTAGGGTGAGATGTCCCTATCTCACATGTAGCCTCGTCTCTGGTTACAAGTATGACCCTAGGGTGAGATGTCCCTATCTCACATGTAGCCTAGTCTCTGGTTACAAGTATGACCCTAGGGTGAGATGTCCCTATCCCACATGTAGCCTCGTCTCTGGTTACAAGTATGACCCTAGGGTGAGATGTCCCTATCCCACATGTAGCCTAGTCTCTGGTTACAAGTATGACCCTAGGGGAGATGTCCCTATTCCACATGTAGCCTCGTCTCTGGTTACAAGTATGACCCTAGGGTGATATGTCCCTTTCTCACATGTAGCCTCGTCCCTGGTTACAAGTATGACCCTAGGGTGAGATGTTCCTATATCACAGGTAGCCTAGTCTCTGGTTACAAGTAAGACCCTAGGGTGAGATGTCCCTATCTCACATGTAGCCTCGTCTCTGGTTACAAGTATGACCCTAGGGTGAGATGTCCCTATATCACATGTAGCCTAGTCTCTGGTTATTAGTATGAACCTAGGGTGAGATGTCCCTATATCACATGTAGCCTCGTCTCTGGTTACAAGTATGACCCTAGGGTGAGATGTCCCTATCTCACATGTAGCCTCGTCTCTGGTTACAAGTATGACCCTAGGGTGAGATGTCCCTATCTCACATGTAGCCTAGTCTCTGGTTACAAGTATGACCCTAGGGTGAGATGTCCCTATCTCACATGTAGCCTCGTCTCTGGTTACAAGTATGACCCTAGGGTGAGATGTCCCTATCTCACATGTAGCCTCGTCTCTGGTTACAAGTATGACCCTAGGGTGAGATGTCCCTATCTCACATGTAGCCTAGTCTCTGGTTACAAGTATGACCCTAGGGTGAGATGTCCCTATCTCACATGTAGCCTCGTCTCTGGTTACACGTATGACCCTAGGGTGAGATGTCCCTATCTCACATGTAGCCTAGTCTCTGGTTACAAGTATGACCCTAGGGTGAGATGTCCCTATCTCACATGTAGCCTAGTCTCTGGTTACAAGTATGACCCTAGGGTGAGATGTCCCTATCCCACATGTAGCCTAGTCTCTGGTTACAAGTATGACCCTAGGGTGAGATGTCCCTATCTCACATGTAGCCTCGTCTCTGGTTACAAGTATGACCCTAGGGTGAGATGTCCCTATCTCACATGTAGCCTCGTCTCTGGTTACAAGTATGACCCTAGGGTGAGATGTCCCTATCTCACATGTAGCCTAGTCTCTGGTTACAAGTATGACCCTAGGGTGAGATGTCCCTATCTCACATGTAGCCTCGTCTCTGGTTATAAGTATGAACCTAGGGTGAGATGTTCCTATCTCACATGTAGCCTCGTCTCTGGTTACAAGTATGACCCTAGGGTGAGATGTCCCTATCTCACATGTAGCCTCGTCTCTGGTTACAAGTATGACCCTAGGGTGAGATGTCCCTAAATCACATGTAGCCTCGTCTCTGGTTACAAGTATGACCCTAGGGTGAGATGTCCCTATCTCACATGTAGCCTCGTCTCTGGTTACAAGTATGACCCTAGGGTGAGATGTCCCTATCCTACATGTAGCTTCGTCTCTGGTTACAAGTATGACCCTAGGGTGAGATGTCCCTATCTCACATGTAGCCTCGTCTCTGGTTACAAGTATGACCCTAGGTTGAGATGTCCCTATCTCACATGTAGCCTCGTCTCTGGTTACAAGTATGACCCTAGGGTGAGATGTCCCTATCTCACATGTAGCCTCGTCTCTGGTTACAAGTATGACCCTAGGGTGAGATGTCCCTATCTCACATGTAGCCTAGTCACTGGTTACAAGTATGACCCTAGGGTGAGATGTCCCTATCTCACATGTAGCCTCGTCTCTGGTTACAAGTATGACCCTAGGGTGGGATGTCCCTATCTCACATGTAGCCTCGTCTCTGGTTACAAGTATGAACCTAGGGTGAGATGTCCCTATATCACATGCAGCCTCGTCTCTGGTTACAAGTATGACCCTAGGGTGAGATGTCCCTATATCACATGCAGCCTCGTCTCTGGTTACAAGTATGACCCTAGGGTGAGATGTCCCTATCTCACATGTAGACTAGTCTCTGGTTACAAAAATGACCCTAGGGTGAGATGTCCCTATCTCACATGTAGCCTCGTCACTGGTTACAAGTATGACTCTAGGGTGAGATGTCCCTATCTCACATGTAGCCTCGTCTCTAGTTACAAGTATGAACCTAGGGTGAGATGTTCCTATATCACAGGTAGCCTAGTCGCTGGTTACAAGTATGACCCTAGGGTGAGATGTACCTATCTCACATGTAGCCTCGTCTCTGGTTACAAGTATGACCCTAGGGTGAGATGTCCCTATCTCACATGTAGCCTCGTCTCTGGTTAAAAGTATGAACCTAGGGTGAGATGTCCCTATCTCACATGTAGCCTCGTCTCTGGTTACAAGTATGACCCTAGGGTGAGATGTCCCTATCTCACATGCAGCCTCGTCTCTGGTTACAAGTATGACCCTAGGGTTAGATGTCCCTATCTCACATGTAGCCTAGTCTCTGGTTACAAGTATGACCCTAGGGTGAGATGTCCCTATCCCACATGTAGCCTAGTCTCTGGTTACAAGTATGACCATAGGGTGAGATGTCCCTATCTCACATGTAGCCTCGTCTCTGGTTACAAGTATGAACCTAGCGTGAGATGTCCCTATCTCACATGCAGCCTCGTCTCTGGTTACAAGTATGACCCTAGGGTGAGATGTCCCTATCTCACATGTAGCCTAGTCTCTGGTTACAAGTATGACTCTAGGGTGAGATGTCCCTATCTCACATGCAGCCTCGTCTCTGGTTACAAGTATGACCCTAGGGTGAGATGTCCCTATCTCACATGTAGCCTAGTCTCTGGTTACAAGTATGACCCTAGGGTGAGATGTCCCTATCCCACATGTAGCCTAGTCTCTGGTTACAAGCTCTGGTTACAAGTATGACCCTAGGGTGAGATGTCCCTATCTCACATGTAGCCTAGTCTCTGGTTACAAGTATGACCCTAGGGTGAGATGTCCCTATCCCACATGTAGCCTAGTCTCTGGTTACAAGTATGACCCTAGGGTGAGATGTCCCTATCTCACATGTAGCCTCGTCTCTGGTTACAAGTATGACCCTAGGGTGAGATGTCCCTATCTCACATGTAGCCTCGTCTCTGGTTACAAGTATGACCCTACGGTGAGATGTCCCTATCTCATATGTAGCCTAGTCTCTGGTTACAAGTATGACCCTAGGGTGAGATGTCCCTATCTCACATGTAGCCTCGTCTCTGGTTACAAGTATGAACCTAGGGTGAGATGTTCCTATCTCACATGTAGCCTCGTCTCTGGTTACAAGTATGACCCTAGGGTGAGATGTCCCTATCTCACATGTAGCCTCGTCTCTGGTTACAAGTATGACCCTAGGGTGAGATGTCCTTATCCTACATGTAGCTTCGTCTCTGGTTACAAGTATGACCCTAGGGTGAGATGTCCCTATCTCACATGTAGCCTCGTCTCTGGTTACAAGTATGACCCTAGGGTGAGATGTCCCTATCTCACATGTAGCCTAGTCTCTGGTTACAAGTATGACCCTAGGGTGAGATGTCCCTATCCCACATGTAGCCTCGTCTCTGGTTACAAGTATGACCCTAGGGTGAGATGTCCCTATCCCACATGTAGCCTAGTCTCTGGTTACAAGTATGACCCTAGGGGAGATGTCCCTATTCCACATGTAGCCTCGTCTCTGGTTACAAGTATGACCCTAGGGTGATATGTCCCTTTCTCACATGTAGCCTCGTCCCTGGTTACAAGTATGACCCTAGGGTGAGATGTTCCTATATCACAGGTAGCCTAGTCTCTGGTTACAAGTAAGACCCTAGGGTGAGATGTCCCTATCTCACATGTAGCCTCGTCTCTGGTTACAAGTATGACCCTAGGGTGAGATGTCCCTATATCACATGTAGCCTAGTCTCTGGTTATTAGTATGAACCTAGGGTGAGATGTCCCTATATCACATGTAGCCTCGTCTCTGGTTACAAGTATGACCCTAGGGTGAGATGTCCCTATCTCACATGTAGCCTCGTCTCTGGTTACAAGTATGACCCTAGGGTGAGATGTCCCTATCTCACATGTAGCCTAGTCTCTGGTTACAAGTATGACCCTAGGGTGAGATGTCCCTATCTCACATGTAGCCTCGTCTCTGGTTACAAGTATGACCCTAGGGTGAGATGTCCCTATCTCACATGTAGCCTCGTCTCTGGTTACAAGTATGACCCTAGGGTGAGATGTCCCTATCTCACATGTAGCCTAGTCTCTGGTTACAAGTATGACCCTAGGGTGAGATGTCCCTATCTCACATGTAGCCTCGTCTCTGGTTACACGTATGACCCTAGGGTGAGATGTCCCTATCTCACATGTAGCCTAGTCTCTGGTTACAAGTATGACCCTAGGGTGAGATGTCCCTATCTCACATGTAGCCTAGTCTCTGGTTACAAGTATGACCCTAGGGTGAGATGTCCCTATCCCACATGTAGCCTAGTCTCTGGTTACAAGTATGACCCTAGGGTGAGATGTCCCTATCTCACATGTAGCCTCGTCTCTGGTTACAAGTATGACCCTAGGGTGAGATGTCCCTATCTCACATGTAGCCTCGTCTCTGGTTACAAGTATGACCCTAGGGTGAGATGTCCCTATCTCACATGTAGCCTAGTCTCTGGTTACAAGTATGACCCTAGGGTGAGATGTCCCTATCTCACATGTAGCCTCGTCTCTGGTTATAAGTATGAACCTAGGGTGAGATGTTCCTATCTCACATGTAGCCTCGTCTCTGGTTACAAGTATGACCCTAGGGTGAGATGTCCCTATCTCACATGTAGCCTCGTCTCTGGTTACAAGTATGACCCTAGGGTGAGATGTCCCTAAATCACATGTAGCCTCGTCTCTGGTTACAAGTATGACCCTAGGGTGAGATGTCCCTATCTCACATGTAGCCTCGTCTCTGGTTACAAGTATGACCCTAGGGTGAGATGTCCCTATCCTACATGTAGCTTCGTCTCTGGTTACAAGTATGACCCTAGGGTGAGATGTCCCTATCTCACATGTAGCCTCGTCTCTGGTTACAAGTATGACCCTAGGTTGAGATGTCCCTATCTCACATGTAGCCTCGTCTCTGGTTACAAGTATGACCCTAGGGTGAGATGTCCCTATCTCACATGTAGCCTCGTCTCTGGTTACAAGTATGACCCTAGGGTGAGATGTCCCTATCTCACATGTAGCCTAGTCACTGGTTACAAGTATGACCCTAGGGTGAGATGTCCCTATCTCACATGTAGCCTCGTCTCTGGTTACAAGTATGACCCTAGGGTGGGATGTCCCTATCTCACATGTAGCCTCGTCTCTGGTTACAAGTATGAACCTAGGGTGAGATGTCCCTATATCACATGCAGCCTCGTCTCTGGTTACAAGTATGACCCTAGGGTGAGATGTCCCTATATCACATGCAGCCTCGTCTCTGGTTACAAGTATGACCCTAGGGTGAGATGTCCCTATCTCACATGTAGACTAGTCTCTGGTTACAAAAATGACCCTAGGGTGAGATGTCCCTATCTCACATGTAGCCTCGTCACTGGTTACAAGTATGACTCTAGGGTGAGATGTCCCTATCTCACATGTAGCCTCGTCTCTAGTTACAAGTATGAACCTAGGGTGAGATGTTCCTATATCACAGGTAGCCTAGTCGCTGGTTACAAGTATGACCCTAGGGTGAGATGTACCTATCTCACATGTAGCCTCGTCTCTGGTTACAAGTATGACCCTAGGGTGAGATGTCCCTATCTCACATGTAGCCTCGTCTCTGGTTAAAAGTATGAACCTAGGGTGAGATGTTCCTATATCACAGGTAGCCTAGTCTCTGGTTACAAGTATGACCCTAGGGTGAGATGTCCCTATCTCATATGTAGCCTCGTCTCTGGTTACAAGTATGACCCTAGGGTGAGATGTCCCTATCTCACATGCAGCCTCGTCTCTGGTTACAAGTATGACCCTAGGGTGAGATGTCCCTATCTCACATGTAGCCTAGTCTCTGGTTACAAGTATGACCCTAGGGTGAGATGTCCCTATCCCACATGTAGCCTAGTCTCTGGTTACAAGTATGACCATAGGGTGAGATGTCCCTATCTCACATGTAGCCTCGTCTCTGGTTACAAGTATGAACCTAGGGTGAGATGTCCCTATCTCACATGCAGCCTCGTCTCTGGTTACAAGTATGACCCTAGGGTGAGATGTCCCTATCTCACATGTAGCCTAGTCTCTGGTTACAAGTATGACCCTAGGGTGAGATGTCCCTATCCCACATATAGCCTAGTCTCTGGTTACAAGTATGACCATAGGGTGAGATGTCCCTATCTCACATGTAGCCTCATCTCTGGTTACAAGTATGACCCTAGGGTGAGATGTCCCTATCTCACATGTAGCCTAGTCTCTGGTTACAAGTATGAACCTAGGGTGAGATGTCCCTATCTCACATGCAGCCCCGTCTCTGGTTTCAAGTATGACCCTAGGGTGAGATGTCCCTATCTCACATGTAGCCTAGTCTCTGGTTACAAGTATGACCCTAGGGTGAGATGTCCCTATCCCACATGTAGCCTAGTCTCTGGTTACAAGTATGACCATAGGGTGAGATGTCCCTATCTCACATGTAGCCTCGTCTCTGGTTACAAGTATGACCCTAGGGTGAGATGTCCCTATATCACATGTAGCCTAGTCTCTGGTTACAAGTATGCACCTAGGGTGAGATGTCCCTATATCACATGTAGCCTCGTCTCTGGTTACAAGTATGACCCTAGGGTGAGATGTCCCTATCTCACATGTAGCCTCGTCTCTGGTTACAAGTATGACCCTAGGGTGAGATGTCCCTATCTCACATGTAGCCTAGTCTCTGGTTACAAGTATGACCCTAGGGTGAGATGTCCCTATCTCACATGTAGCCTCGTCTCTGGTTACAAGTATGACCCTAGGGTGAGATGTCCCTATCTCACATGTAGCCTCGTCTCTGGTTACAAGTATGACCCTAGGGTGAGATGTCCCTATCTCACATGTAGCCTAGTCTCTGGTTACAAGTATGACCCTATGGTGAGATTCCCTATCTCACATGTAGCCTCGTCTCTGGTTACAAGTATGACCCTAGGGTGAGATGTCCCTATCTCACATGTAGCCTAGTCTCTGGTTACAAGTATGACCCTAGGGTGATATGTCCCTATCTCACATGTAGCCTAGTCTCTGGTTACAAGTATGACCCTAGGGTGAGATGTCCCTATCCCACATGTAGCCTAGTCTCTGGTTACAAGTATGACCCTAGGGTGAGATGTCCCTATCTCACATGCAGCCTCGTCTCTGGTTACAAGTATGACCCTAGGGTGAGATGTCCCTATCTCACATGTAGCCTAGTCTCTGGTTACAAGTATGAACCTAGGGTGAGATGTCCCTATCTCACATGCAGCCTCGTCTCTGGTTACAAGTATGACCCTAGGGTGAGATGTCCCTATCTCACATGTAGCCTAGTCTCTGGTTACAAGTATGACCCTAGGGTGAGATGTCCCTATCCCACATGTAGCCTAGTCTCTGGTTACAAGTATGACCATAGGGTGAGATGTCCCTATATCACATGTAGCCTCGTCTCTGGTTACAAGTATGACCCTAGGGTGAGATGTCCCTATCTCACATGTAGCCTCGTCTCTGGTTACAAGTATGACCCTAGGGTGAGATGTCCCTATCTCACATGTAGCCTAGTCTCTGGTTACAAGTATGAC
Source organism: Cyrtodaria siliqua (assembly GCA_037043455.1). Lineage (NCBI taxonomy): Eukaryota > Metazoa > Mollusca > Bivalvia > Adapedonta > Hiatellidae > Cyrtodaria > Cyrtodaria siliqua. Next base: position 53,209 of record JAWPHD010007488.1, on the reverse strand, counting down.
CCTAGGGTGAGATGTCCCTATCTCACATGTAGCCTCGTCTCTGGTTACAAGTATGACCCTAGGGTGAGATGTCCCTATCTCACATGTAGCCTCGTCTCTGGTTACAAGTATGACCCTAGGGTGAGATGTCCCTATCTCACATGTAGCCTAGTCTCTGGTTACAAGTATGACCCTATGGTGAGATGTCCCTATCTCACATGTAGCCTCGTCTCTGGTTACAAGTATGACCCTAGGGTGAGATGTCCCTATCTCACATGTAGCCTAGTCTCTGGTTACAAGTATGACCCTAGGGTGAGATGTCCCTATCTCACATGTAGCCTAGTCTCTGGTTACAAGTATGACCCTAGGGTGAGATGTCCCTATCCCACATGTAGCCTAGTCTCTGGTTACAAGTATGACCCTAGGGTGAGATGTCCCTATCTCACATGTAGCCTCGTCTCTGGTTACAAGTATGACCCTAGGGTGAGATGTCCCTATCTCACATGTAGCCTCGTCTCTGGTTACAAGTATGACCCTAGGGTGAGATGTCCCTATCTCACATGTAGCCTAGTCTCTGGTTACAAGTATGACCCTAGGGTGAGATGTCCCTATCTCACATGTAGCCTCGTCTCTGGTTACAAGTATGACCCTAGGGTGAGATGTCCCTATCCTACATGTAGCTTCGTCTCTGGTTACAAGTATGACCCTAGGGTGAGATGTCCCTATCTCACATGTAGCCTCGTCTCTGGTTACAAGTATGACCCTAGGGTGAGATGTCCCTATCTCACATGTAGCCTCGTCTCTGGTTAAAAGTATGACCCTAGGGTGAGATGTCCCTATCTCACATGTAGCCTAGTCTCTGGTTACAAGTATGACCCTAGGGTGAGATGTCCCTATCTCACATGTTGCCTCGTCTCTGGTTACAAGTATGACCCTAGGGTGGGATGTCCCTATCTCACATGTAGCCTCGTCTCTGGTTACAAGTATGAACCTAGGGTGAGATGTCCCTATATCACATGCAGCCTCGTCTCTGGTTACAAGTATGACCCTAGGGTGAGATGTCCCTATATCACATGTAGCCTCCTCTCTGGTTACAAGTATGACCCTAGGGTGAGATGTCCCTATCTCACATGTAGCCTAGTCTCTGGTTACAAAAATGACCCTAGGATGAGATGTCCCTATCTCACATGTAGCCTCGTCACTGGTTACAAGTATGACTCTAGGGTGAGATGTCCCTATCTCACATGTAGCCTCGTCTCTGGTTACAAGTATGAACCTAGGGTGAGATGTTCCTATATCACAGGTAGCCTAGTCGCTGGTTACAAGTATGACCCTAGGGTGAGATGTCCCTATCTCACATGTAGCCTTGTCTCTGGTTACAAGTATGACCCTAGGGTGAGATGTCCCTATCTCACATGTAGCCTCGTCTCTGGTTAAAAGTATGAACCTAGGGTGAGATGTTCCTATATCACAGGTAGCCTAGTCTCTGGTTACAAGTATGACCCTAGGGTGAGATGTCCCTATCTCACATGTAGCCTCGTCTCTGGTTACAAGTATGACCCTAGGGTGAGATGTCCCTATCTCACATGCAGCCTCGTCTCTGGTTACAAGTATGACCCTAGGGTTAGATGTCCCTATCTCACATGTAGCCTAGTCTCTGGTTACAAGTATGACCCTAGGGTGAGATGTCCCTATCCCACATGTAGCCTAGTCTCTGGTTACAAGTATGACCCTAGGGTGAGATGTCCCTATCTCACATGTAGCCTCGTCTCTGGTTACAAGTATGACCCTAGGGTGAGATGTCCCTATCTCACATGTAGCCTCGTCTCTGGTTACAAGTATGACCCTAGGGTGAGATGTCCCTATCTCACATGTAGCCTCGTCTCTGGTTACAAGTATGACCCTACGGTGAGATGTCCCTATCTCACATGTAGCCTAGTCTCTGGTTACAAGTATGACCCTAGGGTGAGATGTCCCTATCTCACATGTAGCCTCGTCTCTGGTTACAAGTATGAACCTAGGGTGAGATGTTCCTATCTCACATGTAGCCTCGTCTCTGGTTACAAGTATGACCCTAGGGTGAGATGTCCCTATCTCACATGTAGCCTCGTCTCTGGTTACAAGTATGACCCTAGGGTGAGATGTCCTTATCCTACATGTAGCTTCGTCTCTGGTTACAAGTATGACCCTAGGGTGAGATGTCCCTATCTCACATGTAGCCTCGTCTCTGGTTACAAGTATGACCCTAGGGTGAGATGTCCCTATCTCACATGTAGCCTCGTCTCTGGTTACAAGTATGACCCTAGGGTGAGATGTCCCTATCTCACATGTAGCCTAGTCTCTGGTTACAAGTATGACCCTAGGGTGAGATGTCCCTATATCACATGCAGCCTCGTCTCTGGTTACAAGTATGACCCTAGGGTGAGATGTCCCTATATCACATGTAGCCTCGTCTCTGGTTACAAGTATGACCCTAGGGTGAGATGTCCCTATCTCACATGTAGCCTAGTCTCTGGTTACAAAAATGACCCTAGGGTGAGATGTCCCTATCTCACATGTAGCCTCGTCACTGGTTACAAGTATGACTCTAGGGTGAGATGTCCCTATCTCACATGTAGCCTCGTCTCTGGTTACAAGTATGAACCTAGGGTGAGATGTTCCTATATCACAGGTAGCCTAGTCGCTGGTTACAAGTATGACCCTAGGGTGAGATGTCCCTATCTCACATGTAGCCTCGTCTCTGGTTACAAGTATGACCCTAGGGTGAGATGTCCCTATCTCACATGTAGCCTCGTCTCTGGTTAAAAGTATGAACCTAGGGTGAGATGTTCCTATATCACAGGTAGCCTAGTCTCTGGTTACAAGTATGACCCTAGGGTGAGATGTCCCTATCTCACATGTAGCCTCGTCTCTGGTTACAAGTATGACCCTAGGGTGAGATGTCCCTATCTCACATGCAGCCTCGTCTCTGGTTACAAGTATGACCCTAGGGTGAGATGTCCCTATCTCACATGTAGCCTAGTCTCTGGTTACAAGTATGACCCTAGGGTGAGATGTCCCTATCCCACATGTAGCCTAGTCTCTGGTTACAAGTATGACCCTAGGGTGAGATGTCCCTATCCCACATGTAGCCTAGTCTCTGGTTACAAGTATGACCATAGGGTGAGATGTCCCTATCTCACATGTAGCCTCGTCTCTGGTTACAAGTATGACCCTAGGGTGAGATGTCCCTATCTCACATGTAGCCTAGTCTCTGGTTACAAGTATGACCCTAGGGTGAGATGTCCCTATCTCACATGTAGCCTAGTCTCTGGTTACAAGTATGACCCTATGGTGAGATGTCCCTATCTCACATGTAGCCTCGTCTCTGGTTACAAGTATGACCCTAGGGTGAGATGTCCCTATCTCACATGTAGCCTAGTCTCTGGTTACAAGTATGACCCTAGGGTGAGATGTCCCTATCTCACATGTAGCCTAGTCTCTGGTTACAAGTATGACCCTAGGGTGAGATGTCCCTATCCCACATGTAGCCTAGTCTCTGGTTACAAGTATGACCCTAGGGTGAGATGTCCCTATCTCACATGTAGCCTCGTCTCTGGTTACAAGTATGACCCTAGGGTGAGATGTCCCTATCTCACATGTAGCCTCGTCTCTGGTTACAAGTATGACCCTAGGGTGAGATGTCCCTATCTCACATGTAGCCTAGTCTCTGGTTACAAGTATGACCCTAGGGTGAGATGTCCCTATCTCACATGTAGCCTCGTCTCTGGTTACAAGTATGAACCTAGGGTGAGATGTTCCTATCTCACATGTAGCCTCGTCTCTGGTTACAAGTATGACCCTAGGGTGAGATGTCCCTATCTCACATGTAGCCTCGTCTCTGGTTACAAGTATGACCCTAGGGTGAGATGTCCCTATCCTACATGTAGCTTCGTCTCTGGTTACAAGTATGACCCTAGGGTGAGATGTCCCTATCTCACATGTAGCCTCGTCTCTGGTTACAAGTATGACCCTAGGGTGAGATGACCCTATCTCACATGTAGCCTCGTCTCTGGTTACAAGTATGACCCTAGGGTGAGATGTCCCTATCTCACATGTAGCCTCGTCTCTGGTTACAAGTATGAACCTAGGGTGAGATTTCCTATCTCACATGTAGCCTCGTCTCTGGTTACAAGTATGACCCTAGGGTGAGATGTCCCTATCTCACATGTAGCCTCGTCTCTGGTTACAAGTATGACCCTAGGGTGAGATGTCCCTATCCTACATGTAGCTTCGTCTCTGGTTACAAGTATGACCCTAGGGTGAGATGTCCCTATCTCACATGTAGCCTCGTCTCTGGTTACAAGTATGACCCTAGGGTGAGATGTCCCTATCTCACATGTAGCCTCGTCTCTGGTTAAAAGTATGACCCTAGGGTGAGATGTCCCTATCTCACATGTAGCCTAGTCTCTGGTTACAAGTATGACCCTAGGGTGAGATGTCCCTATCTCACATGTTGCCTCGTCTCTGGTTACAAGTATGACCCTAGGGTGGGATGTCCCTATCTCACATGTAGCCTCGTCTCTGGTTACAAGTATGAACCTAGGGTGAGATGTCCCTATATCACATGCAGCCTTGTCTCTGGTTACAAGTATGACCCTAGGGTGAGATGTCCCTATATCACATGTAGCCTCGTCTCTGGTTACAAGTATGACCCTAGGGTGAGATGTCCCTATCTCACATGTAGCCTAGTCTCTGGTTACAAAAATGACCCTAGGGTGAGATGTCCCTATCTCACATGTAGCCTCGTCACTGGTTACAAGTATGACTCTAGGGTGAGATCTCCCTATCTCACATGTAGCCTCGTCTCTGGTTACAAGTATGAACCTAGGGTGAGATGTTCCTATATCACAGGTAGCCTAGTCGCTGGTTACAAGTATGACCCTAGGGTGAGATGTCCCTATCTCACATGTAGCCTCGTCTCTGGTTACAAGTATGACCCTAGGGTGAGATGTCCCTATCTCACATGTAGCCTCGTCTCTGGTTAAAAGTATGAACCTAGGGTGAGATGTTCCTTTATCACAGGTAGCCTAGTCTCTGGTTACAAGTATGACCCTAGGGTGAGATGTCCCTATCTCACATGTAGCCTCGTCTCTGGTTACAAGTATGACCCTAGGGTGAGATGTCCCTATCTCACATGTAGCCTCGTCTCTGGTTACAAGTATGAACCTAGGGTGAGATGTCCCTATCTCACATGCAGCCTCGTCTCTGGTTACAAGTATGACCCTAGGGTGAGATGTCCCTATCTCACATGTAGCCTAGTCTCTGGTTACAAGTATGACCCTAGGGTGAGATGTCCCTATCTCACATGCAGCCTCGTCTCTGGTTACAAGTATGACCCTAGGGTGAGATGTCCCTATCTCACATGTAGCCTAGTCTCTGGTTACAAGTATGACCCTAGGGTGAGATGTCCCTATCCCACATGTAGCCTAGTCTCTGGTTACAAGCTCTGGTTACAAGTATGACCCTAGGTTGAGATGTCCCTTTCTCACATGTAGCCTAGTCTCTGGTTACAAGTATGACCCTAGGGTGAGATGTCCCTATCCCACATGTAGCCTAGTCTCTGGTTACAAGTATGACCCTAGGGTGAGATGTCCCTATCTCACATGTAGCCTCGTCTCTGGTTACAAGTATGACCCTAGGGTGAGATGTCCCTATCTCACATGTAGCCTCGTCTCTGGTTACAAGTATGACCCTACGGTGAGATGTCCCTATCTCACATGTAGCCTAGTCTCTGGTTACAAGTATGACCCTAGGGTGAGATGTCCCTATCTCACATGTAGCCTCGTCTCTGGTTACAAGTATGAACCTAGGGTGAGATGTTCCTATCTCACATGTAGCCTCGTCTCTGGTTACAAGTATGACCCTAGGGTGAGATGTCCCTATCTCACATGTAGCCTCGTCTCTGGTTACAAGTATGACCCTAGGGTGAGATGTCCTTATCCTACATGTAGCTTCGTCTCTGGTTACAAGTATGACCCTAGGGTGAGATGTCCCTATCTCACATGTAGCCTCGTCTCTGGTTACAAGTATGACCCTAGGGTGAGATGTCCCTATCTCACATGTAGCCTCGTCTCTGGTTACAAGTATGACCCTAGGGTGAGATGTCCCTATCTCACATGTAGCCTAGTCTCTGGTTACAAGTATGACCCTAGGGTGAGATGTCCCTATATCACATGCAGCCTCGTCTCTGGTTACAAGTATGACCCTAGGGTGAGATGTCCCTATATCACATGTAGCCTCGTCTCTGGTTACAAGTATGACCCTAGGGTGAGATGTCCCTATCTCACATGTAGCCTAGTCTCTGGTTACAAAAATGACCCTAGGGTGAGATGTCCCTATCTCACATGTAGCCTCGTCTCTGGTTACAAGTATGAACCTAGGGTGAGATGTTCCTATATCACAGGTAGCCTAGTCGCTGGTTACAAGTATGACCCTAGGGTGAGATGTCCCTATCTCACATGTAGCCTCGTCTCTGGTTACAAGTATGACCCTAGGGTGAGATGTCCCTATCTCACATGTAGCCTCGTCTCTGGTTAAAAGTATGAACCTAGGGTGAGATGTTCCTATATCACATGTAGCCTAGTCTCTGGTTACAAGTATGACCCTAGGGTGAGATGTCCCTATCTCACATGTAGCCTCGTCTCTGGTTACAAGTATGACCCTAGGGTGAGATGTCCCTATCTCACATGCAGCCTCGTCTCTGGTTACAAAAATGACCCTAGGGTGAGATGTCCCTATCTCACATGTAGCCTAGTCTCTGGTTACAAGTATGACCCTAGGGTGAGATGTCCCTATCCCACATGTAGCCTAGTCTCTGGTTACAAGTATGACCCTAGGGTGAGATGTCCCTATCCCACATGTAGCCTAGTCTCTGGTTACAAGTATGACCATAGGGTGAGATGTCCCTATCTCACATGTAGCCTCGTCTCTGGTTACAAGTATGACCCTAGGGTGAGATGTCCCTATCTCACATGTAGCCTAGTCTCTGGTTACAAGTATGACCCTAGGGTGAGATGTCCCTATCTCACATGTAGCCTAGTCTCTGGTTACAAGTATGACCCTATGGTGAGATGTCCCTATCTCACATGTAGCCTCGTCTCTGGTTACAAGTATGACCCTAGGGTGAGATGTCCCTATCTCACATGTAGCCTAGTCTCTGGTTACAAGTATGACCCTAGGGTGAGATGTCCCTATCTCACATGTAGCCTAGTCTCTAGTTACAAGTATGACCCTAGGGTGAGATGTCCCTATCCCACATGTAGCCTAGTCTCTGGTTACAAGTATGACCCTAGGGTGAGATGTCCCTATCTCACATGTAGCCTCGTCTCTGGTTACAAGTATGACCCTAGGGTGAGATGTCCCTATCTCACATGTAGCCTCGTCTCTGGTTACAAGTATGACCCTAGGGTGAGATGTCCCTATCTCACATGTAGCCTAGTCTCTGGTTACAAGTATGACCCTAGGGTGAGATGTCCCTATCTCACATGTAGCCTCGTCTCTGGTTACAAGTATGAACCTAGGGTGAGATGTTCCTATCTCACATGTAGCCTCGTCTCTGGTTACAAGTATGACCCTAGGGTGAGATGTCCCTATCTCACATGTAGCCTCGTCTCTGGTTACAAGTATGACCCTAGGGTGAGATGTCCCTATCCTACATGTAGCTTCGTCTCTGGTTACAAGTATGACCCTAGGGTGAGATGTCCCTATCTCACATGTAGCCTCGTCTCTGGTTACAAGTATGACCCTAGGGTGAGATGACCCTATCTCAAATGTAGCCTCGTCTCTGGTTACAAGTATGACCCTAGGGTGAGATGTCCCTATCTCACATGTAGCCTCGTCTCTGGTTACAAGTATGAACCTAGGGTGAGATTTCCTATCTCACATGTAGCCTCGTCTCTGGTTACAAGTATGACCCTAGGTTGAGATGTCCCTATCTCACATGTAGCCTCGTCTCTGGTTACAAGTATGACCCTAGGATGAGATGTCCCTATCCTACATGTAGCTTCGTCTCTGGTTACAAGTATGACCCTAGGGTGAGATGTCCCTATCTCACATGTAGCCTCGTCTCTGGTTACAAGTATGACCCTAGGGTGAGATGTCCCTATCTCACATGTAGCCTCGTCTCTGGTTAAAAGTATGACCCTAGGGTGAGATGTCCCTATCTCACATGTAGCCTAGTCTCTGGTTACAAGTATGACCCTAGGGTGAGATGTCCCTATCTCACATGTTGCCTCGTCTCTGGTTACAAGTATGACCCTAGGGTGGGATGTCCCTATCTCACATGTAGCCTCGTCTCTGGTTACAAGTATGAACCTAGGGTGAGATGTCCCTATATCACATGCAGCCTCGTCTCTGGTTACAAGTATGACCCTAGGGTGAGATGTCCCTATATCACATGTAGCCTCGTCTCTGGTTACAAGTATGACCCTAGGGTGAGATGTCCCTATCTCACATGTAGCCTAGTCTCTGGTTACAAAAATGACCCTAGGGTGAGATGTCCCTATCTCACATGTAGCCTCGTCACTGGTTACAAGTATGACTCTAGGGTGAGATGTCCCTATCTCACATGTAGCCTCGTCTCTGGTTACAAGTATGAACCTAGGGTGAGATGTTCCTATATCACAGGTAGCCTAGTCGCTGGTTACAAGTATGACCCTAGGGTGAGATGTCCCTATCTCACATGTAGCCTCGTCTCTGGTTACAAGTATGACCCTAGGGTGAGATGTCCCTATCTCACATGTAGCCTCGTCTCTGGTTAAAAGTATGAACCTAGGGTGAGATGTTCCTATATCACAGGTAGCCTAGTCTCTGGTTACAAGTATGACCCTAGGGTGAGATGTCCCTATCTCACATGTAGCCTCGTCTCTGGTTACAAGTATGACCCTAGGGTGAGATGTCCCTATCTCACATGCAGCCTCGTCTCTGGTTACAAGTATGACCCTAGGGTTAGATGTCCCTATCTCACATGTAGCCTAGTCTCTGGTTACAAGTATGACCCTAGGGTGAGATGTCCCTATCCCACATGTAGCCTAGTCTCTGGTTACAAGTATGACCATAGGGTGAGATGTCCCTATCTCACATGTAGCCTCGTCTCTGGTTACAAGTATGAACCTAGGGTGAGATGTCCCTATCTCACATGCAGCCTCGTCTCTGGTTACAAGTATGACCCTAGGGTGAGATGTCCCTATCTCACATGTAGCCTAGTCTCTGGTTACAAGTATGACCCTAGGGTGAGATGTCCCTATCTCACATGCAGCCTCGTCTCTGGTTACAAGTATGACCCTAGGGTGAGATGTCCCTATCTCACATGTAGCCTAGTCTCTGGTTACAAGTATGACCCTAGGGTGAGATGTCCCTATCCCACATGTAGCCTAGTCTCTGGTTACAAGCTCTGGTTACAAGTATGACCCTAGGGTGAGATGTCCCTATCTCACATGTAGCCTAGTCTCTGGTTACAAGTATGACCCTAGGGTGAGATGTCCCTATCCCACATGTAGCCTAGTCTCTGGTTACAAGTATGACCCTAGGGTGAGATGTCCCTATCTCACATGTAGCCTCGTCTCTGGTTACAAGTATGACCCTAGGGTGAGATGTCCCTATCTCACATGTAGCCTCGTCTCTGGTTACAAGTATGACCCTACGGTGAGATGTCCCTATCTCACATGTAGCCTAGTCTCTGGTTACAAGTATGACCCTAGGGTGAGATGTCCCTATCTCACATGTAGCCTCGTCTCTGGTTACAAGTATGAACCTAGGGTGAGATGTTCCTATCTCACATGTAGCCTCGTCTCTGGTTACAAGTATGACCCTAGGGTGAGATGTCCCTATCTCACATGTAGCCTCGTCTCTGGTTACAAGTATGACCCTAGGGTGAGATGTCCTTATCCTACATGTAGCTTCGTCTCTGGTTACAAGTATGACCCTAGGGTGAGATGTCCCTATCTCACATGTAGCCTCGTCTCTGGTTACAAGTATGACCCTAGGGTGAGATGTCCCTATCTCACATGTAGCCTCGTCTCTGGTTACAAGTATGACCCTAGGGTGAGATGTCCCTATCTCACATGTAGCCTAGTCTCTGGTTACAAGTATGACCCTAGGGTGAGATGTCCCTATATCACATGCAGCCTCGTCTCTGGTTACAAGTATGACCCTAGGGTGAGATGTCCCTATATCACATGTAGCCTCGTCTCTGGTTACAAGTATGACCCTAGGGTGAGATGTCCCTATCTCACATGTAGCCTAGTCTCTGGTTACAAAAATGACCCTAGGGTGAGATGTCCCTATCTCACATGTAGCCTCGTCACTGGTTACAAGTATGACTCTAGGGTGAGATGTCCCTATCTCACATGTAGCCTCGTCTCTGGTTACAAGTATGAACCTAGGGTGAGATGTTCCTATATCACAGGTAGCCTAGTCGCTGGTTACAAGTATGACCCTAGGGTGAGATGTCCCTATCTCACATGTAGCCTCGTCTCTGGTTACAAGTATGACCCTAGGGTGAGATGTCCCTATCTCACATGTAGCCTCGTCTCTGGTTACAAGTATGAACCTAGGGTGAGATGTTCCTATATCACAGGTAGCCTAGTCTCTGGTTACAAGTATGACCCTAGGGTGAGATGTCCCTATCTCACATGTAGCCTCGTCTCTGGTTACAAGTATGACCCTAGGGTGAGATGTCCCTATCTCACATGCAGCCTCGTCTCTGGTTACAAGTATGACCATAGGGTGAGATGTCCCTATCTCACATGTAGCCTCGTCTCTGGTTACAAGTATGACCCTAGGGTGAGATGTCCCTATCTCACATGTAGCCTCGTCTCTGGTTACAAGTATGAACCTAGGGTGAGATGTCCCTATCTCACATGTAGCCTAGTCTCTGGTTACAAGTATTACCCTAGGGTGAGATGTCCCTATCCCACTTGTAGCCTCGTCTCTGGTTACAAGTATGACCCTAGGGTGAGATGTCCCTATCTCACATGTAGCCTCGTCTCTGGTTACAAGTATGACCCTAGGGTGAGATGTCCCTATCTCACATGTAGCCTAGTCTCTGGTTACAAGTATGACCCTAGGGTGAGATGTCCCTATCTCACATGTAGCCTCGTCTCTGGTTACAAGTATGAACCTAGGGTGAGATGTCCCTATCTCACATGTAGCCTCGTCTCTGGTTACAAGTATGAACCTAGGGTGAGATGTCCCTATCTCACATGTAGCCTCGTCTCTGGTTACAAGTATGACCCTAGGGTGAGATGTCCCTATCTCACATGTAGCCTCGTCTCTGGTTACAAGTATGAACCTAGGGTGAGATGTCCCTATCTCACATGTAGCCTCGTCTCTGGTTACAAGTATGAACCTAGGGTGAGATGTCCCTATCTCACATGTAGCCTCGTCTCTGGTTACAAGTATGAACCTAGGGTGAGATGTCCCTATCTCACATGTAGCCTCGTCTCTGGTTACAAGTATGACCCTAGGGTGAGATATCCCTATCTCACATGTAGCCTCGTCTCTGGTTACAAGTATGACCCTAGGGTGAGATGTCCCTATCTCACATGTAGCCTCGTCTCTGGTTACAAGTATGACCCTAGGGTGAGATGTCCCTATCTCACATGTAGCCTCGTCTCTGGTTACAAGTATGAACCTAGGGTGAGATGTCCCTATCTCACATGTAGCCTCGTCTCTGGTTACAAGTATGAACCTAGGGTGAGATGTCCCTATCTCACATGTAGCCTCGTCTCTGGTTACAAGTATGACCCTAGGTTGAGATGTCCCTATATCACATGTAGCCTCGTCTCTGGTTACAAGTATGACCCTAGGGTGAGATGTCCCTATCTCACATGTAGCCTCGTCTCTGGTTACAAGTATGACCCTAGGGTGAGATGTCACTATCTCACATGTAGCCTCGTCTCTGGTTACAAGTATGACCCTAGGGTGAGATGTCCCTATCTCACATGTAGCCTCGTCTCTGGTTACAAGTATGAACCTAGGGTGAGATGTCCCTATCTCACATGTAGCCTCGTTTCTGGTTACAAGTATGACCCTAGGGTGAGATGTCCCTATCTCACATGTAGCCTCGTCTCTGGTTACAAGTATGACCCTAGGGTGAGATGTCCCTATCTCACATGTAGCCTAGTCTCTGGTTACAAGTATGACCCTAGGGTGAGATGTCCCTATCTAACATGTAGCCTCGTCTCTGGTTACAAGTATGAACCTAGGGTGAGATGTCCCTATCTCACATGTAGCCTCGTCTCTGGTTACAAGTATGAACCTAGGGTGAGATGTCCCTATCTCACATGTAGCCTCGTCTCTGGTTACAAGTATGAACCTAGGGTGAGATGTCCCTATCTCACATGTAGCCTAGTCTCTGGTTACAAGTATGACCCTAGGGTGAGATGTCCCTATCCCACATGTAGCCTCGTCTCTGGCTACAAGTATGACCCTAGGGTGAGATGTCCCTATCTCACATGTAGCCTCGTCTCTGGTTACAAGTATGACCCTAGGGGAGATGTCCCTATTCCACATGTAGCCTCGTCTCTGGTTACCAGTATGACCCTAGGGTGAGATGTCCCTATTCCACATGTAGCCTCGTCTCTGGTTACAAGTATGAACCTAGGTCGAGATGTTCCTATATCACAGGTAGCCTCGTCTCTGGTTACAAGTATGACCCTAGGGTGAGATGTCCCTATCTCACATGTAGCCTCGTCTCTGGTTACAATATGAACCTAGGGTGAGATGTCCCTATCTCACATGTAGCCTCGTCTCTGGTTACAAGTATGACCCTAGGGTGAGATGTCCCTATATCACATGTAGCCTCGTCTCTGGTTACAAGTATGACCCTAGGGTGAGATGTCCCTATCTCACATGTAGCCTCGTCTCTGGTTACAAGTATGACACTAGGGTGAGATGTCCCTATCTCACATGTAGCCTCGTCTCTGGTTACAAGTATGACCCTAGGGTGAGATGTCCGTATATCACATGTAGCCTCGTATCTGGTTACAAGTATGACCCTAGAGTGAGATGTCCCTATGTCACATGTAGCCTCGTCTCTGGTTACAAGTATGACCCTAGGGTGAGATGTCCCTATCTCACATGTAGCCTCGTCTCTGGTTACAAGTATGACCCTAGGGGGAGATGTCCCTATCTCACATGTAGCCTTTCCTCTGGTTACAAGTATGAACCTAGGGTGAGATGTCCCTATCTCACATGTAGCCTCGTCTCTGGTTACAAGTATGACCCTAGGGTGAGATGTCCCTATCTCACATGTAGCCTCGTCTCTGGTTACAAGTATGACCCTAGGGTGAGATGTCCCTATCTCACAGGTAGCCTAGTCTCTGGTTACAAGTATGGACCTAGGGTGAGATGTCCCTATCTCACATGTAGCCTCGTCTCTGGTTACAAGTATGAACCTAGGGTGAGATGTCCCTATCTCACATGTAGCCTCGTCTCTGGTTACAAGTATGAACCTAGGGTGAGATGTCCCTATCTCACATGTAGCCTCGTCTCTGGTTACAAGTATGAACCTAGGGTGAGATGTCCCTATCTCACATGTAGCCTAGTCTCTGGTTACAAGTATGACCCTAGGGTGAGATGTCCCTATCTCACATGTAGCCTCGTCCCTGGTTACAAGTATGACCCTAGGGTAAGATGTCCCTATCCCACATGTAGCCTCGTCTCTGGCTACAAGTATGACCCTAGGGTGAGATGTCCCTATCTCACATGTAGCCTCGTCTCTGGTTACAAGTATGACCCTAGGGGAGATGTCCCTATTCCACATGTAGCCTCGTCTCTGGTTACAAGTATGACCCTAGGGTGAGATGTCCCTATATCACATGTAGCCTCGTCTCTGGTTACAAGTATGAACCTAGGGTGAGATGTCCCTATCTCACATGTAGCCTCGTCTCTGGTTACAAGTATGACCCTAGAGTGAGATGTCCCTATTCCACATGTAGCCTAGTCTCTGGTTACAAGTATGACCCTAGGGTGAGATGTTCCTATCCCACATGTAGCCTAGTCTCTGGTTACAAGTATGACCCTAGGGTAAGATGTCCCTATCTCACATGTAGCCTAGTCTCTGGTTACAAGTATGAACCTAGGGTGAGATGTTCCTATATCACAGGTAGCCTAGTATCTGGTTACAAGTATGACCCTAGGGTGAGATGTTCCTATCCCACATGTAGCCTTGTCTCTGGTTACAAGTATGACCCTAGGGTGAGATGTTCCTATCCCACATGTAGCCTAGTCTCTGGTTACAAGTATGACCCTAGGGTGAGATGTTCCTATATCACATGTAGCCTCGTCTCTGGTTACAAGTATGACCCTAGGGTGAGATGTTCCTATCTCACATGTAGCCTCGTCTCTGGTTACAAGTATGACCCTAGGGTGAGATGTCACTATCTCACATGTAGCCTCGTCTCTGGTTACAAGTATGACCCTAGGGTGAGATGTCCCTATCTCACATGTAGCCTCGTCTCTGGTTACAAGTATGAACCTAGGGTGAGATGTCCCTATCTCACATGTAGCCTCGTTTCTGGTTACAAGTATGACCCTAGGGTGAGATGTCCCTATCTCACATGTAGCCTCGTCTCTGGTTACAAGTATGACCCTAGGGTGAGATGTCCCTATCTCACATGTAGCCTAGTCTCTGGTTACAAGTATGACCCTAGGGTGAGATGTCCCTATCTAACATGTAGCCTCGTCTCTGGTTACAAGTATGAACCTAGGGTGAGATCTCCCTATCTCACATGTAGCCTCGTCTCTGGTTACAAGTATGAACCTAGGGTGAGATGTCCCTATCTCACATGTAGCCTCGTCTCTGGTTACAAGTATGAACCTAGGGTGAGATGTCCCTATCTCACATGTAGCCTAGTCTCTGGTTACAAGTATGACCCTAGGGTGAGATGTCCCTATCCCACATGTAGCCTCGTCTCTGGCTACAAGTATGACCCTAGGGTGAGATGTCCCTATCTCACATGTAGCCTCGTCTCTGGTTACAAGTATGACCCTAGGGGAGATGTTCCTATCTCACATGTAGCCTCGTCTCTGGTTACAAGTATGACCCTAGGGTGAGATGTCACTATCTCACATGTAGCCTCGTCTCTGGTTACAAGTATGACCCTAGGGTGAGATGTCCCTATCTCACATGTAGCCTCGTCTCTGGTTACAAGTATGAACCTAGGGTGAGATGTCCCTATCTCACATGTAGCCTCGTTTCTGGTTACAAGTATGACCCTAGGGTGAGATGTCCCTATCTCACATGTAGCCTCGTCTCTGGTTACAAGTATGACCCTAGGGTGAGATGTCCCTATCTCACATGTAGCCTAGTCTCTGGTTACAAGTATGACCCTAGGGTGAGATGTCCCTATCTAACATGTAGCCTCGTCTCTGGTTACAAGTATGAACCTAGGGTGAGATGTCCCTATCTCACATGTAGCCTCGTCTCTGGTTACAAGTATGAACCTAGGGTGAGATGTCCCTATCTCACATGTAGCCTCGTCTCTGGTTACAAGTATGAACCTAGGGTGAGATGTCCCTATCTCACATGTAGCCTAGTCTCTGGTTACAAGTATGACCCTAGGGTGAGATGTCCCTATCCCACATGTAGCCTCGTCTCTGGCTACAAGTATGACCCTAGGGTGAGATGTCCCTATCTCACATGTAGCCTCGTCTCTGGTTACAAGTATGACCCTAGGGGAGATGTCCCTATTCCACATGTAGCCTCGTCTCTGGTTACCAGTATGACCCTAGGGTGAGATGTCCCTATTCCACATGTAGCCTCGTCTCTGGTTACAAGTATGAACCTAGGTCGAGATGTTCCTATATCACAGGTAGCCTCGTCTCTGGTTACAAGTATGACCCTAGGGTGAGATGTCCCTATCTCACATGTAGCCTCGTCTCTGGTTACAATATGAACCTAGGGTGAGATGTCCCTATCTCACATGTAGCCTCGTCTCTGGTTACAAGTATGACCCTAGGGTGAGATGTCCCTATATCACATGTAGCCTCGTCTCTGGTTACAAGTATGACCCTAGGGTGAGATGTCCCTATCTCACATGTAGCCTCGTCTCTGGTTACAAGTATGACACTAGGGTGAGATGTCCCTATCTCACATGTAGCCTCGTCTCTGGTTACAAGTATGACCCTAGGGTGAGATGTCCGTATATCACATGTAGCCTCGTATCTGGTTACAAGTATGACCCTAGAGTGAGATGTCCCTATGTCACATGTAGCCTCGTCTCTGGTTACAAGTATGACCCTAGGGTGAGATGTCCCTATCTCACATGTAGCCTCGTCTCTGGTTACAAGTATGACCCTAGGGGGAGATGTCCCTATCTCACATGTAGCCTTTCCTCTGGTTACAAGTATGAACCTAGGGTGAGATGTCCCTATCTCACATGTAGCCTCGTCTCTGGTTACAAGTATGACCCTAGGGTGAGATGTCCCTATCTCACATGTAGCCTCGTCTCTGGTTACAAGTATGACCCTAGGGTGAGATGTCCCTATCTCACAGGTAGCCTAGTCTCTGGTTACAAGTATGGACCTAGGGTGAGATGTCCCTATCTCACATGTAGCCTCGTCTCTGGTTACAAGTATGAACCTAGGGTGAGATGTCCCTATCTCACATGTAGCCTCGTCTCTGGTTACAAGTATGAACCTAGGGTGAGATGTCCCTATCTCACATGTAGCCTCGTCTCTGGTTACAAGTATGAACCTAGGGTGAGATGTCCCTATCTCACATGTAGCCTAGTCTCTGGTTACAAGTATGACCCTAGGGTGAGATGTCCCTATCTCACATGTAGCCTCGTCCCTGGTTACAAGTATGACCCTAGGGTAAGATGTCCCTATCCCACATGTAGCCTCGTCTCTGGCTACAAGTATGACCCTAGGGTGAGATGTCCCTATCTCACATGTAGCCTCGTCTCTGGTTACAAGTATGACCCTAGGGGAGATGTCCCTATTCCACATGTAGCCTCGTCTCTGGTTACAAGTATGACCCTAGGGTGAGATGTCCCTATATCACATGTAGCCTCGTCTCTGGTTACAAGTATGAACCTAGGGTGAGATGTCCCTATCTCACATGTAGCCTCGTCTCTGGTTACAAGTATGACCCTAGAGTGAGATGTCCCTATTCCACATGTAGCCTAGTCTCTGGTTACAAGTATGACCCTAGGGTGAGATGTTCCTATCCCACATGTAGCCTAGTCTCTGGTTACAAGTATGACCCTAGGGTAAGATGTCCCTATCTCACATGTAGCCTAGTCTCTGGTTACAAGTATGAACCTAGGGTGAGATGTTCCTATATCACAGGTAGCCTAGTATCTGGTTACAAGTATGACCCTAGGGTGAGATGTTCCTATCCCACATGTAGCCTTGTCTCTGGTTACAAGTATGACCCTAGGGTGAGATGTTCCTATCCCACATGTAGCCTAGTCTCTGGTTACAAGTATGACCCTAGGGTGAGATGTTCCTATATCACATGTAGCCTCGTCTCTGGTTACAAGTATGACCCTAGGGTGAGATGTTCCTATCCCACATGTAGCCTAGTCTCTGGTTACAAGTATGACCCTAGGGTGAGATGTTCCTATCTCACATGTAGCCTAGTCTCTGGTTACAAGTATGACCCTAGGGTGAGATGTTCCTATCCCACATGTAGCCTAGTCTCTGGTTACAAGTATGACCCTAGGGTGAGATGTCCCTATCTCACATGTATACTCACGATGGAGTCTTCTTATATACCCACTTAGTAAAATGTAAACTCTGGAGAAATACATACTATTCGGAGAATGTTACAAGAATCCAAAATAGCTAATTATTTGTACGTTTTAAATAAACATATTTAACAGTATGAGGCCACGTTACTGCTAAAACAGCTTGATATAATGTTAGAATTGAAATTAGAATAAATGTGCAGACCATTTGGTGACGTGAACAAAGTAGAAACATGAACCACTTTATGTTTATATAGCCTACGTTTAGATCATAGGTTTACATAGTATTTAAAAAAGTATACCCTCAATTTATTCATATAACTTATGAAGAGAGCATGCTAATAAAATTATGATTCCAAAAAATAATCGCAAATTATGTTTATTATGTTTATTAAAATAGCTAGTTACTCACACATTAGATAATTTGTTTTGCAATTCAACACTTAATGTAAATACTATATTTCTCGTTTAACAACTTGTCATCAAACCTAATTTGTTTGGCTTTAAAGTAGAATACCGCTTAATCCAGTTCTAGGGTGCATGAAAGGTGTTTTAAATATATTACATCTCACAAACAGACTCAATTAAACCAAGTCTGCCACTTTTCTCTCTTGTTTGTGTTTGTTGTTTCCATCGGATATCCTTTTCAGTATGTATGAGAGAGAGAGAGAGAGAGAGAGAGAGAGAGAGAGAGAGAGAGAGATGACATATAAGTTGGTTTACTCATACACAATATAAATCAATTCACTACCAATTAAAACAATACACGTTTGAGTGTTTGACTGTATGTACACTCGTTGTATATATTAATGATGCTAATATATTTAAATCAATTGATAAGTATTTATATCATATCGACAGTCTGCATTTAATGTGCATATACATTAACAAATGCAAAAGCGGGTGTATTACAAGTGTGCACGAACGCAAGTTTAATCTAGATCTCTCCACTCTAGATCTCTCCACTCTAGATCTCTCCATTCATGCAGGATAAATATAGATATTTAAAAGCATATATATATATAGACATTACTGTGTAAGGCATAGTAAACACTAATATCGAAATATGGGTTGCATGTTTGTATATATAAATAAATATAACTTATAAGATATTAAATTGTAATGTTATGTCATTTAAACCGTTTTCAATTGATAATATTTCAGATGTATTTCGTTTTTCCGAAAAGTGTCAAAATATGTACCGAATACGCGAATATCTTATATCTAGTATTTGAAAAGAGCTTTGTTTTTACCTCGATCAAACATCAAATGAGTGTCACATCGTCTGCACATATAAAACGGAGTTCAGCAGATCCACTTTCGTTTTCAAAATAGAGCAATCATTTACCGCAAATGCAAACACAAATATATCTAGGTCAGCTACGTTATATCAACCCGGTCGATGGATGATATATTGTCATACCTTATAAAACTTAAAGCTACAGAGTCCCTATATCAATCGATTTCTTCTTTGTAGGCGTGTCTTTATTTGTAACTTCATGTTCACCAGCTCATGTCGAAATCGGGTATTTAAGCGAGCAAATATAGCAATCCCAGCCAGGACCGAATTTGGGTTAATTACCGAAATATTTCAAAAGTATTTCCTACCTTACCAGTCCTTCGGATGAGACTTAAAATCTAGGTCTGCTCGCTAAAATGCTTAGTGCAATACAGCGAGGATAAATAAACGCTTATACACACGAAGGAAATCATTTACTGTATATACATCGACCAGTGCACATCGTACCTATACACAGGTAACAGTCATTTTTACACAAAAAAGAAGTTAGCTTCTTTCGGGGCTCGAACACACGACCTTCTGATTTCAAGTCCTGTGCTCTATCCGCTGAACTACAACGCTACTTGAGAAAATAGTATACTAACTACCATATATTATGAGGCAAAATAACAACATATTTGAACGCAACTAAAATATGCAGTCCATATTGTCGCACGTGTAAATTAACATTGCCTGGTGTAATACTGTATCTTATCCATATGATACTAATATTTCGCCTCAAATCAACCATATCTCGACTTGTTATTTAGCGCTTGATGAGTTTGTGTGCGCGCTCTTGTTATTACGTAATGCCTATTTAGTGTTAAAAATGCTACAAAATACCAATAAATAGCAGTGGTCTAGAGGTTCAGCGTACATCTTTCAAATCTTACAAGTGCAAGGCTGTGGTTCAAATCCCGTTCCGGGCAACTATTTTTTATCACATATATTCTGGAGCCGTATATTTATCGATGTTACCTGTACGGAGGCTAAATAAAAATGTGAAATTTTACGTATCGATTTCTCCTTATATACCGACGTTTGGGGTGTTCGTCGATTTGAAATACTTCACACATGACTCATTCATATTCATGAGTTATTACCAGTTAAAATAGGGACTGTACAGCTTTAAAGACACATTTTCCCAACTGAATGTAGTCGTTGAAAAATCATGGATAGCATGCTTTTTAACTGCTTACTTTTTGCTGACTGATTACCACAGAGACATTATATTGAGGCCCCATCACAGTTTATTTCTTTTCATTTACTATTACCTGAGATTTTGATATAAAATATATTGTAACTAAAAACACTAGATTGTTTATTATGCGGGAGCATATAGACGCCGCTTTTTCCGTCCGTAAGTGTGTGCGTTCGTGCGTCACATTTTTTGTCCGGAGCATAACTCAAAAAGTATGCTTGATTAAAGTTCGTGTGAATGATTAGGACACTGAGACGGAGAGCAGTTCATAGGAACCATAACTCTAGCTTCACTACATTTTTAATTATCTCCTTTTTTTGAAAAATCTTATCCGCAGCATAATAGAGTTCCGTACGGATTCATTTTGAATAAGGAAGCACTCACACTAAACATTACTTTTTTTCTGTGTAACTTTCGGATGCACCCAAAGGTTCTACCGATTCTCTTGTTGTTATTATTAATATCTGAAAACAAACAACAACACACGAACTAGAAGTGATAATTTTACTGCACCATATATTAATATTAGTTCACCTATGGCCCATATGAGGTTGTCCATACGGATTTGGTAACCACTGTCTACACTGTTCAACAACACACTTTGGCATGATTTCTCTGCGATGCCAGGTGTGTCGCCAAATGACCTTAGCTGTTGGTACAGCTATAAAATCCAGTTTAATGAATTCATATAAGATTTGGTTGAATTCCGACAAGTGTCAGAAGCAAAAGATAACGACGACGACGGACGGACGACGGACAGACAACGGACGGACGGACGACGGACAGACAACGGACGGACGACGACGGACGACAGACAGACAGACAACGGACGGACAACGGACGGACAACTGACAGACAACGGACAGACAACGGACGGACAACGGACGGACGACGGACAGACAACGGACAGACAACGGACGGACGACGGACGAAGAGTGATTCTAAAACATCACATTGAGCCGAAGGTGATCAAAAACACAGAGAGATGGCAACGATTTTTGAATTCTGAAGTCCCGATGAGTTTCTTGCATTTGAGATTTACTAAAACATGGCAAAGAAGTAACTGATAATAGAGTATATTGTGCTAAAAATACAAAAACTATTAATTGTTAACACGGGTCTTTTAAGAAAATCCATCTATACATGGTTGTTTTAACATATATACAAGTGCACATAAAATGCAAAACGGTTACACTAATAATCTCAATTTCCCTGTGCAAATGTATTTCTAACAGCGATTTACAGTTACCTATAGAAATTCTCCCCCCCCCCCCACTTCCCCCCCACCCTCTCAACCCCCCCCCCACCACCCTCTCAACCCCCCTCCCCCACCACCCTCTCAACCCCACCCCCCCCCACCACCCTCTCAACCCCCCCCCACCACCCCGCGCAAAATACAATAGGAAATGTGTCTTTAAGCTGCATTTCACCACATCCGGTGTCAGACCCCCACCCCCTCTATACAATAGGCTCGAAATGTGTTTTTAAGCTGCATTTCACCACATCCGGTGTCAGACCCCTCCCCCCCGCCCCCGCCCCCCCCCCCTCCCCACCCCTACCCCCAATAGGCTCGAAATGTGTCTTTAAGCTGCATTTCACCACATCCGGTGTCAGACCGGTGAAAATCAGCCCATTGAACACAATGCAAAAATATAGGC
Organism: Cyrtodaria siliqua; assembly: GCA_037043455.1. Lineage (NCBI taxonomy): Eukaryota > Metazoa > Mollusca > Bivalvia > Adapedonta > Hiatellidae > Cyrtodaria > Cyrtodaria siliqua. Next base: position 31,354 of record JAWPHD010007488.1, on the reverse strand, counting down.
TATATTTGGAGATCAGTCATAAATTCCACAACATTCATTCGCTTAAATACACTTTTATTCTGTGTATTAAACACATTTGGCTAGTAAACGGTCCCATATCTGGAATAAAACACCGATTCAGTTTTTCAACATTTCGCGTCATTCATTCACACTGTGCGTATTTTGAAATAAACATCTGTCATAACCACATCTCTACCTAACCTCTGTGCTCATACTTTCCAAAGAAATAATCCTGACAAACACAATAAAATACTTACTATTCATGACAACAGACATACTACTTTAACCTCGGGTTAGATTTAACAATGAAATAGAAACTAATCTTGGGAAAGACACATGCAAACTAGAAACTTAGGATTCTTTCAAGGAACTATTTCAGCACCCTACGACCCGGAAGTACTTCCTGATTGGTCAGACAACATCCTCAGAGTTATCAGTTTCGTTTTTGTAAGTACAGTAAATACGTGTTATTATAAGTTAAATCGACAGAATGCGATATTGATTTGTTTTAAATTCAGTAGTTTTCTTTAAAGGGATACACGGCAATCATGAATTGTTTATCAATTATTTAAATTAGCGTCTGGATTAATTTATCCAGTACATTTGCATTTTAAACCTGCTTACAAATAATTACATCTGTTCTTCGTGCAATATATACAACAGTTATAACTTCGCAATCAACTTTGCGTGATACTATTCTTATAATTAATATTAATGATTGAACAAATGCAAGTTATGTAGTAAAATTACCTGGACGCCGTGAGTTTTTAAGAAATCAATATTGCCGTGTGTCCCTTTAATACATCAAGATTGCCGTGTGATCCTTTAATACATCAAGATTGCCCTGTGTCCCTTTAATACATCAAGATGGCCGTGTGTCCCTTTAATACATCAGGATTGCCGTGTGTCCCATTAATACATCAGGATTGCCGTGTGTCCCTTTAATACATCAGGATTGCCGTGTGTCCCTTTAATATATCAGGATTGCCATGTGTCCCATTAATACATCAATATTGCACTGTGTCCCTTTAATACATCAGGATGTTCGTGTGTCCCTTTAATACATCAAGAGTGCCGTGCGTTCCTTTAATACATCAAGATTGCCGCGTGTCCTCTTAATACATCAAGAATGCCCTGTGTCCCTTTAATAAATCAAGATTGCCGTGTGTCCCTTTAATACATCAGGATTGTCCTGTGTCCCTTTAATACATCAATATTGCCCTGTGTCCCTTTAATACATCACGATTGCCGTGTGTCCTTTTAATACATCAAGATTGCCGTGTGTCCCTTTAATAAATCAGGATTGCCGTGTGTCCCTTTAATACATCAAGATTACCGTGTGTCCCTTTAATACATCAAGATTTCCGTGTGTCCCTTTTAATACATCAAGATTGTCGTGTGTCCCTTTAATACATCAATATTGCCCTGTGTCTCTTTAATACATCAAGATTGCCGTGGGTCCCTTTAATACATCAAGATTTCCCTGTGTCCCTTTAATACATCAAGATTGCCTTGTGTCCCTTTAAATACATCAAGGTTTCCCTGTGTCCCTTTAATACATCAAGATTGCCTTGTGTCCCTTTAAATACATCAATATTGTCCTGTGTCCCTTTAATACAGCAATATTGCTGTGTGTCCCTTTAATACATCAAGATTGCTGTGTTTCCCTTTAATACATCAAGATTGTCGTGTGTCCCTTTAATACATCAAGATTGCCGTGTGTCCCTTTAATACATCAAGATTGCCGTGGGTCCCTTTAATACATCAAGATTGCCGTGTGTCCATTTTAATACATCAAGATTGATGTATGTCCCTTTAATACATCAAGATTGCCCTTGTCCCTTTAATACATCAATATTGCCCTGTGTCTCTTTAATACATTAAGATTGCCGTGTGTCCCTTTAATACATCAAGATTGCCCTGTGTCCCTTTAATACATCAAGATTGCCCTGTGTCCCTTTAAATACATCAATATTGTCCTGTGTCCCTTTAATACAGCAATATTGCCGTGTGTCCCTTTAATACATCAAGATTGCCGTGTCTCCCTTTAATACATCAAGATTGTCGTGTGTCCCTTTAATACATCAAGATTGCCGTGTGTCCCTTTAATACATCAAGATTTCCGTGTGTCCCTTTAATACATCAAGATTGCCGTGTGTCCCTTTAATACATCAAGATTGCCCTGTGTCCCTTTAAATACATCAATATTGCCCTGTGTTTCTTTAATACAGCAAGATTGCTGTGTGTCCCTTTAATACATCAAGATTGCTGTGTCTCCCTTTAATACATCAATATTGGTGTGTGTCCCTTTAATACATCAAGATTGCTGTGTCTCCCTTTAATGCATCAAGATTGCCGTGTGTCCCTTTAATACATCAATATTGCCGTGTGTCCGTTTAATACATCAAGATTGCCGTGTGTCCCTTTAATACAGCAAATCATTATTAATAAGTATTTCAACTTGATTTTACATATGGCTAATTGTGGATTATATTGCACCAATAAGTTTTTGCTGCACCCTGTAAATAATACATTTTTGGTTGTAAAATCAAGAAACTACTGCCATAGACACACTATTTTATTAAACACACATCAATAACAGTCGAACATCTTAATGAGGTAACGAACAAATGAACGTAGGGATCAAGACGGTAAAGTCCCAAAATGTCAATATACCTTGTATACAGTAATATTTCATCTAAAAATACTTGCTAAACTTTTTTCCCTCAGTATATATTTATATATTATATAATAACGGAGGAAATGGAAAACTTCAAAATGCATTGAATTTACTTATTTTACAAGTGGGTTTGAAAGAAAATGAAAACTCTAGTTATATGCTTATTTAAATACTTGAAAAACAAAGAGGGTCCCTTTAAATGTTGAAACATAAAAATGTCAACAACAATCATCGAATACATTTATCCATACCCATTTATTTATACTCATATATAAATCCAACACACCTTCAGTGATTATATAAATAAATCTTTTATAAAACTTCCTGTTCCATTTTATCAAATATTAAATTAAATGATGTGTTTACAATTTAATAGAGCGTTATATTTACATTTGCTACATTTTCATTATCGGATGATTTTGTTAAGATTTTCTCCATGCAGTTGTTTTGCTAATATTAATGACATAAGATATTACAATGGGTAGTGTCTTAATGATTGTGGAATTTGGATTTTATGGTTTATGTACAGGTTATATATCATTTAGGCTACTTGTGAATGAATGAATGAATGAAAGTCTTTATTTACAGAGGGTAATCCAATTAGTATAAACTAATCTTCCTTGGTGCCCTCTAAAGCAATATTTACATACATACAAATACATAATTATATAGCAATATAACAATCAGCATAACAAATTCAAAGTTAGCATTATTCATAAACATGATCAACATGATAACAATGTTACACAACAACATAATACATACATATGGCGGCAGAGGTTTAACTTACAGACTTACATATGGCCATATTTACAATTTTAGCTTTATGACTGTTGATTCGAATTTATCCACTTAGTATAATTTACTGTGAAACTTTTAATACTTTCGCTCTGTCTTATTTCATTTGGAATGTTATTCCATACTTTTACCCCAGAGTAAGACATACTCCCTTTAAAAAGTTCTATATTTGGTTTGAGTATTAAAAAATCCGATTTATTTGAAGAACGTAAATGATTTGGACGCCTGACATTGTAATTGAACATATTTTGAATATATGACGGGACTGCATTTTGCGATACCCTGTACATAAATTTGGCTTTATGAAGTGAAACCCTCTGTTCAATAATAAGAGAATTAATTATATTTAAAGCCTCGCTTAAAGTGGTATATTGTTCACCTAGAATGATACGACATGCTCTTCGTTGTAATCGCACTAAAACCTGGATATTTGATTGTTTTGTACTACCCCAAATGATACTACAATAGTCAAGATGTGGTTGGACATAGGCTTTGTAAAACATTATTCTATAATTAACAGGAATAAATACTTTAATTCTTGATAATAGCCACAAATTACTAGATATTTACGTCCTAAGAAATTTTATATGCGTATCCCATTTAAGGTTTTCATTTATATATATGCCAAGAATTTTATCACCTGTTGTGATTTCCAGATTTAAGTCTTTATATTTCAAAATTAGAGGTTGATTAACTAATCTTGTCCGTTTCTGGGGTGTCGTTATCAATATTACTTTTGTTTTTGAAGCATTTAATACCATACCATTGTTTAGACACCATGTACTGACGTTATTCAAAGCAGCTTGTAAATTCATTTCAACTTCTAATTTAGATTTATTTATGTCATATATTGTAGTATCATCTGCATACATATCAACGTTTGAAACATTATCCTGTACATACATAGGCAAGTCATTTATGAATAAAATAAATAAAAGAGGCCCTAGAATAGACCCTTGCGGGACCCCGCATGTCGTAATTTGCTTATCAGAGAGAACACCGTTTAAGTTCACCGCTTGAGTTCTATTTGTAAGATAAGACTTGAACCATTGAATAGTATTATCTCCACATTTGTAAATTTGTAATTTTTTTAATAGTATTTCGTGGGAACATAAATCGAATGCTTTAGAAAAATCTAACATAACAACGCCTACAAATTCTCCATCATTTAAAGCTGTTAACCATTTATCTATCATACATACTAATGCTGTTTCGCAGCTATGTTTTTTTCTAAACCCACTTTGGGATTTACATAATAATTTATAATGATTAAGGTAATTAACAAATGAATCATGCACATGTTTTTCAATCAATTTTGAAAGAGTAGGTAAAATTGATATTGGCCTATAGTTATTTACATCATTTGATGAACCTTTTTTAAATAAAGGATTAACTTTTGCGCATTTCCATTCATCTGGGAAAACACCTTGTTTTATACTACAATTTATAACATACGTAAGACTATTTGATATAACATCGGCTGATAATTTTAAAAGTTTTGGCCCTATTTGGTCAAGTCCTGTAGCTTTGGATACATCTAAATTATTTAACATTTTACGCGTTTGGGATTCCGTAATCAGAGGAATGTGAAAATACATATGATCAGGAACTTTTGTTTTTACAAAATCATTTACTTTATCAAAATTTGAAGTTGGAATAGGTTCTTTTAAGTTAGCGGCTACGTTTACAAAAAAGTTATTAAAAGTATTTGCAATATCTTGGTTATCAGTAATATCTATTCCATCTTTATGAATGCTTTTTATTAAATTACAGTTGTTTGTCTTTTTTGTAGACGCACCATGTTCTTTAAATATTTTCCAAACTGTTTTAGGGTCTGATTTTCCTTCCTCAATTTTTCTTTCATAAGATTCTTTTTTAGAATTATCTATCAATGTACAAACTTTATTTCTTGAAACTCTGTAGTTATCCATATCATTTTTAGCCTTAAATTTATCACGTTCTTTAATTTCATCTAAACTATCAGGTGTAAACCAATCTGGTTGTTTTATGTGTTTAACTCTGTGAATTCTAATTGTTACGGTAATAAGTTCAGAAATAGCTCCCTTAAACTTATTTCCTTAAAAGATCAAATAAATTATCTATAACCGGCCTATAGTTTATCCTGCCTATTTCCTGGCTGATTCCTTTTGTTTGCGAGTGAGTAAGATTTGCGCCCTTCAACTGCCTATGTAGATATTTTCTCCGATGTTCGCTGTCTTTCCACTCCACACGCGTTAGGCGTAGCTTAAGTTCTCCATATTAAATCGAACCACTTACTGAAATAAATTAATATATATATATAACAGTGGAATCACCGGTATTTGTACTTTTCACAGCCAATCGTGAAAACTCGGCCAATCCCGTCATTCTTCGGGATCCCGCCTCGTGTGTATTTCAAGCTTCGGCTTGTTCTAAATCTTGACATTTTGTTGAAGGTAACGACACAGAAAATAGTGCACTGTTGCTATGTAAACACTATGACAGCTTGACACACGTGTTGATGTATACGTTTGGTTGAATGTTGTTTTTTTACAATGCAGATGCAATTATCACTGCTTTCATGTAAATAAACTATTGATGGAGCAATCGGCTGAATGACATTTGCAAAATTTGGATGATAACTTTGATTTTGAATGCAAATTTATTTTGGTGGGAATCTAAGGCGCGGTGACGTAACCAATATCGAAACCTTCGATTCACATTGGAGTAATTCTGCGAAACAATATACGAGATGTTGCGAATGGTTCACAGCTTGATTTAGAGACTACGATTCAAGGGTTATGTATATGTTAGAAACATGCAAGCACTTTCTATTACATAATATACTGAAGTAGTTCAAACAAACGGTATTTATAGGTTATTAGAATTGTATTGGGATATATGCCCGAGTTATTCTGCGTAAGAACGAGAGTATATATCCCAATGCAAATATAATTACCGTTTTACTACTTACGCATTTTAATTAAAACAAATGAATAATTAGAACAAACACATAGGGTTTAAGACTTTATTTTTTATTAAAGCACATGTTTGAAACACACATGTTCGTAACATCGTGGGAATTTTCCCCAATGAAATCAACATACTATGATATTTGTTTGTATCACCTGATACTTCATGTGACGTTATATATGAAATGAACATGAAATTGTACATTGCACCAATCATGAACGAGTGTGAAAAAAATAGTTGCAAGTGCAAGGGTCTGCAACTAAGCAGGTAGTGCGCCGCAGAATACTTCGGTCGTAACTCTGTTTCTAGATTTTCTATTAATGTTAATAAATAACTCATAAAAATTACCACGACCGATAATCTTCCTAAGTTTGTAAATAATCAAATCTCCATAAAAGACGGGTAGTGATAAACCTTGTCGCAGAAGTGTTTTAAGATATTGCTATTATATGTGTCGAGCAGAGCAGTGTTACGATAATAAAACTTAGAAAAAGTCTTACTTAACTTATGGTAAAGGTAAACCTTGTAATTTTAAGTTTGCGTAAAGCACACAACATGGATGCTGTACAAAAAAGAAGCGACGAGTAACCTTACTATTTATAACAAGAAATAAAACGTGATTTCTAAATCCCGATAACAGTCCTACTAGTTAGCTTAAATCAATTTTAAGTAACATCCCTATTATCCTGCCTTCAGCGCTCAAATTTGCAAGACCGTGTAAATAACAATACCTCCCGTCAAAAGGAAATCTCTGACAATGAAGTCCACATCCTCAAATTGGCAATACCGTGTAAATAACAATACCTCCCCTTTAACAATGAAGTCCACATCCCGAGAAATTATGAAGCGATACAAGTACGTCATTGATTAAATCCAGTCAGGGTGACTGTAAACCGTAGAAATACAAATACACATACGCACATAAACTCAAATTGTTTATCTGACCTGTTTTCTTTTATTAAGCTTCCTTCAACAGAACCATGTTCTCATTCTTAGACCCATGTCTAACGGTTGAGGAGTACATTCTTTAAATAAACTATTTCGTTCGATTATTTTACGTTCATAAGATACATCATTGACAATCCATATTCGATCTTTGCTAACGTCACACTATTACAGTTTACATTGACCAGTGTGTATCTGTACAGCTAAACATTTTTGAATCAGGTGCCACACTAACTAGCAAAATACAGTTGTTTTCAATTTTAATTTAAACTGTGGATTTTGAAAAACGTTGTTACCTTTAGCGTAAACTGTTGGTACCTTTAGCGTTAACATGAAAAGTTGTTACCTTTAGCATTAGCGTTGTTACCTTTAGCGGAAGAGGTGATTGTTACCTTTAGCGGAGGTTATTCCCTTTTTTTTAGCGGTTTTACATGCATAATGCATTTTCAGGAAGGATAAACCATGAGTACAATACTCCCAATTAGCAAGGATCACTTAAATTATTAAAAATATTCCTTTTTATGTTTTTGAAAATGTATGTGTTTGTTTTGTTTATCTGGTGTTTAACGTCATTGTTCAGCACATTTTAGGCTATGTATAACGGTGGACGTTTTGTGGTTGAGGTGGACTTACTACTTATTCCTGGGTAGAACCAGTTCTGTATATTTGTGAAAATGTAGCCCCTGGTTAACATACATGTCAACATTACTCTGTGCGTAGTCAATACCGTTTGTTAACAAAGACATGGGTTTGAGCTGGGAAATGTCAGTGTTACAATCGTGAATGCTTTATGGTGAAATTATCTATGAAATAGTTATAAAGGTATTATTTAATTACCGCAATGTATGTATGTATCCACATATAGTATAGCTGTTTTGCACTACACCATCGCCATCATCATCATCTCAGCATCATGTTTTTCTTTTTTTGTTTTTGTGTGTTTTTTCCTTTGTAAATCTAATTTAATTTAGTTCAAATAGTTGATGGTGCATTTTGAAAATGCACAGAGAAATGCATACAACACAAGGGCATTTATTAACTATGTAAGTATAGTCCCGACATTTCATCTTATTATTTGGTACAAATCTTGTTTTTCCCAAAAATGTCGAAATTCTTCGATTATTTATCATATCAGTGCTTAGTTGTCGTCGACGATTGACAAATAGAGTTTGTTAATGAGCAAATGTATATATGTTGCGTCTTAACTCCCTTTAATGCACTATGCTTATACGCATCGTTAACTACATTAATGTTAAAAAGCATACTGTGTATGAATAAACCGTAAACATGACATTTGATAACTTCACTGCGCATTGTGTGTCACATTTGTTTTTCTCAATATGATCTACGTTTTGAAAGTTGACCTAAATAAGTGTTTGTTGCTTCCAAGGGATCACCATTTCTGTATTTATTATATTAGTGTAGCTAAATGGTCACATTTCACAATAACGGTGTTGCACCAGATTTAAACAATGGGTTTATACATATATAAATTAATAAATACACGACTGAACTATTCGCATTGAATTCAACATGACACTAATTATTTATTATTATAATCTTATAAACATGTAGTTATGATCGATCTGTTAACACGCATGTAGGCATTACAGTGCACACAAACACGCACACACGCACGCACGCACCCACGCACACCCACACGCTCACATATATAATAATTTTAAATATTTAAACACATAATAACGAACTTCCATTAAGTTAACTTTCTATAAAATACAAGTACAAACATTAAATTGGAGAACATTTTGTACCAACCACTTACCAACGGATTCGATCCCGCAGTCTTAGACAGTCCTAGACACCAACCTTGACACAGCGCCTCGCCCTCGCCCAATAGCAGACGCCTTGACCCAATCGGCCACCTAGTCGACCCAAATATAGTTTTGGAAAGCTTTACTCTTGAACACGTCGGATATCTTCGTTCAAGAGTAAAGCCCGTTTTCTGAAATCAATCTTTTTGTGTTATATAGGTGGCCGACTGGACTAAAGCTTCTGCTATTGGGCGAAGCGCTGTGTCGAGGTTTGTGTCTTGGACTGCGGGTTCGAATCCGTTGGTAAGTGGTACAATGTTTTTCCGCACATACGTACGCACGAACGTACGACACACCCACAAACAGGCGCACACCACACATTACGATTAACCATTTAGTGTAAAATTTAATAAAGATACACATACGTTTAGGCCAGAGAGAGGTGTGGGGCGGGAAGAGATAGTAAGTGCTATTAGTCGCAAACTATATATACAATATTTACTGACAACAATATTTGGTTGATTCTGTGTTATTTGTTTTTAATGTAGATGTCCCGCCAGCAACATATGTACAATGATTATAAGCCTACTGTCGATGAAATAACATATAACTTGCATATTTTGAGAATCCTAACTCTTTATACACGATATTTACTGCTTTAACATGCGCGCCAAACCCCAGAACTGAAGGGTCGAATTAATAGTTACCAATCATTTTACGTCATCATATTCAATCATGGATATTTTAAAAACCCGTGAATAAGCCTATCTGTTTATTCGGCACATACACATTTGTATATGACTTGAATACCTAGCTATTACCAAATTGCATTACTCTTTTGTAATTAACCATGTCATATTATATTTATAATATCTGTCCTCTGTTATACTTATGAGCCTCGATGATGATTTAAATGTTGTTATACATACCTCATATATTCATGTAAATGTGAATTGAGTGAATAAAAGATATTGTATTGTATTGTATTGTATTGTATTGAATACCTGTATAGAAGTTGATAAACGTTCGGTAGTGTAATATTGTCGTTATTTGGCGTGTTCATTGCTTTAAGTAACCCTACGCTCTGCTATTCGTTATTATGAACACGTTTTAATGACCTGTAATGTAATGTAATATGTTACAGTATAGTCAATGTCGTTGTTATCTGATACGTGTTGTGCGCGTTTGATCAACAACTTTTAACGTAAATACAATATTTGTTCTATCGTTTGGGGCGCTTGTTTGAGCCAAAGGGTTTTCAGAAATATTATGCGTAATTTAGAAAATACGTATACAAATAATATATCGTTGGAATTGGCATTTTTAGTGGTAAATAAAAATACCCAATGTTTGAAAAACGGTTGAGAAATATACATTTTACAGCCAAAATGCATGTTTGATGGCGATTTCCCCATGTAAACTTCTTGTTGATGGGACAGCTGAAAATTAAGAAATCTCAAATAACTTTAGTTAGCCTCAATAGTTTGCTATAAAACTTTCAGGATGTCTTAGTTAACGTTTGTCCACCATATTAAAACCACTTTTGGATACAAATTCTAAAAATAAATATTCTAATACTTGATGCAGCAGAATTTTGTATTGAAAATGCTCTATCAAACACAACTTTCACACGTGAAATTGTTATTTCTCAACCGATTTTGAAAAATAAGATATATTCAAGTTTATTTAAATAAAGAAATATAAAAAGATCGGACAGGGAAAGTAGCATTCAAGGAGGACAGTCAACCACAAAACACAGAAACAAACACGCAAACAGAAAACAAGAAGGCAAGAGTAATAATAAATGCAAACGATATCACAAACACAAAAGGGGTTGACAATAGGGCTACCGCCTTGGAACGGTGAGTGGCAAAGTAGGCCACTGGGGGTTTAAACCGGTTCTAGGGTGCACCAAACCTCACACTTACCCTACTTCATCCCATTAAATCTGGAGAGTGTAAATGAAGAAATCCCCGCCATGATCTAATCTCTAACCAACAAGGCAGCTGTATATTATTGAAAGTTTTATACAGTTCTATGACGTTCTATGACAGTGAAAATACAGTCTTTTGGGGTTGATAGCGGTTCATTATTTGGTTCAGTATTTACTTCAGTAGTTCTGTATAAATAGTATGACAATTTAGATTAAAGGAACACCTGACACTATCATTTAGACTTTATTCTTAAATCAGATTTTAAAGAAATACGGGATCTCATTTATGTGTATTCTGACAGAGACTATTTTTCACTGTACTATTTGAATACATTGGTAGATTATATTTTTAAAAATTGTTACTGCTGGTTTTGCACTTCCTTTCTTGTTACACATTTTACCAGTAACATGACTGATATTGTGTTCACCATTTGTATAGTCTTGTATAATCGTTTTCCTATTGATTTTATCTGGTTTACCCTCCCAAAATATTGATACATTTTATTTTTATTCGATTTAAGGATTCTGTTGATGGAGTCTCCAAAACAATTAGAAGGTATATCAGTTTTGGTAGAGCAAATGTTTTTATTACCGTTATCTTTCCTAGAATAGATAAATTGTGTTGTTCCATTGATCTAAGCATGTTATAAATTGATCTATTTTTGGATAAAGGTTATATTCTTCACATTTTCCCTTTTCATTTGCAAAAAAGATTCCCAGTGTTGTTGCTTTGTCTGTAGTCCATACAAATTGTTTTTCTTAAGAGTATTTATCATTTGAATCTTTTAATGAACCGACACGTAGTAGTATTGATTTTTCATGTTTAATTTTAATCCAGACTCTTCGCTAAAATTATCGATTAGGTTTACCAATGTTTCAAACGTTGTTTTTTTACCCATCTAGAATAAATTTAGCATCGTCCGCGAATGCTGTATTTTTTATTTCATTATTATTAATTTTTATTCCTATAATATCGTTATGTTTCCTTGTAGCATTGTATAGTAGTTCAATTGCTATTATAAAAAGATATGGCGACAGCCGGAATCCATGCCTAACTCCTCTATCTATTTTTAAAAAATCAGTCATGTATCCATTATTTACAACACAACTTTGGGCATCATTAACAGTTTTATCCAATTGATAAAAGAAGGTCCAAAGTTAAAATAGTTTAAACATTTTATAATAAATTCATGGTCGACGCTATCAAATGCCTTCTCGAAGTCCGCAAAAAATATTAGTCCTGGAGAGTCTTCGATATTCAAATAATCAATAACCTCAAATATAAATAATCAATAACCTCAAATATAGTTCTTATGTTTTTTCCAATGACCTTTCAAAAATCCTGTTTGGCTATTGTCTATGAGTGTAGATAAAACCTTTTCCATGCGGTTTGCAATGCATTTAGTAGCAATTGTATAGTCCACGTTTAATAAATTTGTCAATGAAGTTAAATTGTTGTATTTTTTAGGTAATAACGTGATAACGCCTTGTTTTTGCATAACTGTTAAATTTCCATTTTCATATGAATAATTAATTGAATTAATATAATAGTGTTTAATGTCATTCCAAAATATTGTATAAAACTCTGTTGTTATTACTTCCAATCCCGGACTTCCAATCCCGGTTTTTCTTTCTTTGTTTATAACATTCTAGTTCTCTTTAATTTCCTTCACACAGTTCGCGTTGTTCTTGATTTAATGAAGTTTCATTTTCCATGGGAAAAAAATCCGTATTTGTTATTTTCGTATTTATTACTATATAATTGTTCATAATATCGTTTTGTTTCTGTCATGATACTATTAGAGTCCGTAATTTCTATATTGTTGTTTATTAGTCTTTTTATGTTTTTTCGTTCTGATTTTTTCTTTCTAGATTTGCGAAATATTTTGTGTTTTTTTGTGCTCCTTCGACCCATTCTGCTATTGCTCTAATAATGATACCAATGGTCTGTTTTTCTATAATATTTGCTAAAAGATAGTGTTAATCGTATTTTCGTTATGAGGGTTTGTTGATAATTCTATTTCTAGATCTTTGGAGATCGCTGAGCCCGATACTTATAGTTAGTTATCGTTGGTACATTTTCAAATTCTTTTGTTTTCTTACTTAATTTTTGATTCAGTGGTTCCACTACTCCGGCCGATAAAAGGCTCTGGGTATTGTTTAACCACTCATAGGATATGTTGTCTGCTTTTTATACGCAGGCTTCATAACCGCTGCTCCCAACTAAAGTCCATTATGTTTATTTCGCTCTTCGGGGCATTTCATTTTATTAGATACTGGGACCATACGCCGTACGACATGGGGAATACGTTAAAGAAGGATAACTCCATTTCCACTGCCATATGCATGCCATCTTCGGGATGGTTAACATTTTGTGCTGTTGATTTTATAAATATTGAGTTCTGCTCAACCCGGGGCTAGAGGGCGTGAGCGGTAGCTAGCATATTTCACTACCACTCATGAACAGTCTCAATCAAACCGAGACTGCAATATTTCATATGTGTCGTGCTCGGCCGTTTCCAAAGGTCCATTATCATACTCTTTTTTTGTCTATGTCATCCTTTAGTTTAACTTCTTCTTTTAATACTTTTGGACCATGGTAGTGTTCGAACCCGTACACTGATCGCTGAATTTGACATTCGACCATAACCCTTATTATCTCAGTTGATAATTCACAATAGATCAACAATCAACAATAATTATCGCTTGCAATGAAAAGAAATATAAAAAGATCGGACAGGGAAAGTAGCATTCAAGGAGGACAGTGAACCACAAAACACAGAAACAAACACGCAAACAGACAAACAAGAAGGCAAAAGCAAAAATAAATGCAAACGACATCACAAACACAAAAAGAAGTTTTCACTCGTGGGAGAAACTTAGCACGCCATATGAAAACAGCTGCACATTTGAAAAACGTGCGTTTACAAAATGAACCGAACAATAAAGACCGGGGAGCTACACCTGAAGGTCCAGGTACCAGAAGTGGGAATTTAATCTTTTGTTCGCAGGCAAAAACCTGTAAATACCAATACAGTAACCTGTTACATTCTTTTGTTTGTAATACATGTAAAAAAATGATATATAGGGTCCTATAGAAACCACAGCGTCCGAATGCAATGGCATCGTAGGTCCGCACTGTACTGCAAACAAGGACTAGAAACTACAATGAAAGAGACAAAAAACAACAGAAAGGGTGGTGAAGACAGGGTTACCGACTTGGAACGGTCAGTAGGCAATAAGGCCTACTGGTTAGCTTGAATCGATTTTATATGCGCACAATCCTCGCTATTATCCTGTCTTCAGCGCCCAAATAGACAAGACAGTGTAAACAAAACTACATGGAACCATGGAACAAAAAATATCAGAAAGGATGGTGAAGACAGTGTTACCGACTTGGAACGGTCAGTAGGCAATAAGGTCTACTGGTTAGCTTGAATAGATTTTATATGCGTACAATCCTCGCTATTATCCTCAAATCAGCGCCCAAATAGACAGACAGTGAAAGTTTGCGAAAAAAATAATATTCTTTTTATTGGTTCCTCGAATGTGTCCGTAACTGTTACTTTTTATGGACTTTGCAACATTTTTTACAGACCCTTTGTGTGTTCGCGATATTTTTTTAAAATCAAATCTTGTTTGGAATTTAATGTTTCTGGTACCAAATTAACCGGGTAGGGTAGACCTTGGTTACTAAAAAAGATACTTAAATTCTGACTAGTTTTATTTTAATATGACTTTATATACCCTGGTCCAAAACATTTTTTACCGAGTATATATAGAATTGTCTCATTACGGATTGTGCCTTTAACTATTTCCCAAAGAGTATTGGGGGGTTTGCATCTTTATTTATATCGACTATTTCTTGGATAGTTTGTTTAATTCTAATTTAGTGGTTAGATTTAGTTAATTTAGTCGTAAGATTCTTGGTCATGACCACTTTCATACTATCTTTGTTAAATTTGTTAAAAAGTTTATCAAAAGAGGTTATGACCCTATCATTTTGCAACGTACTGCATGCTTTACAGTTCGCGACTATGATTTCCTCTTTAATTGTACGATGACCGGACATGCTGTGGACCCTATGATGACGCCTACCTAAAGCCCATTGGGACGGTGGCGTTTGATGTTTGTCCATGATCTTTCTTGTCGTGCCCTTAATGGTGTATTCTCTTACTGCTCTGGCTTCTGCCAAGTCATTGAGTACCTTCATTGTGGCTTTCTAGGCTATTGTTTTTTTGTTTATATTTACACGAGCATATTTGTGTTTTACTTATATTGCCTATTGATACTGCCTTGTTGGTTAGAGATTAGATCATGGCGGGGATTTCTTTATTTACACTGTCCTGTTTTAATGGGATTACAGTAGGGTAAGTGTGAGGTTTGGTGCACCCTAGAACCGGTTTAAACCCCCAGTGGCCTACTTTGTCACTGACCGTTCCAAGGCGGTAGCCCTATGGTCAACCCTTTTGTGTTTGTAATGTCGTTCGCATTTTTTTTATTACTTTTGCCTTTTCGTTTGTCTGTTTGCGTGTTTGTTTTTGTGTTTTGTGGTTGACTGTCGTCCTTGAATGCTGCTTTCCCTGTCCGATATTTTTATCCTTCTTGAAAGCACTTGCCCCTCACCGCTGTAGGTTCGATCCCTCTGGGGCCTAGGAATCTTTATGTGAGGAAGCTATCCAGCCTGGCTTGCGGAACGTCGGTGGTTCTACCCAGGTGCCCGCCCGTGCACGAAAATTGCCCGGAGGGGCACCTCGGGTCTTCCTCCACCAGTGGAAGCTGGAAAGTCGCCATATGACCTTAGCTGTTGGTGCGACTATAACATCGAATTCAATCAGTTAATTTTAATTTGGTATTCTTTTTCTAAAATTACACTATTGTTCAATTTAAAATACCCAGGCCCGCGTGGTGTATTGTCCGTATTTAAATTAAAATATACAAGCGAATGATCTGAACGTAGCCCTGTAGATATTTTACAAGCCGAGATAGAATTTATAATATTTGAAGACACTAAAAAATAATCTAGTCTGCAAAATATTGGTGGTTTATGGTTTGAGTGCCACGTTTAATGTCTAGTAGTGGGGTTAAAAATTCTCCAAATATCGTTTATAGCATTATTTCCTATTATAGTATTAATCTTTTCTCGACATTGTCTGTTGTTGTTAACATTACCATTTTTCTTGTCTAAACCTACATGTACATCAATCACAGTATTAAAATCCCCACCAATAATTAAAGTATCACTATCATTTAAATTGACAAACTCTTCAATACTTGACAGAAACTTCATATTATCAGATGTGTTATTCGGACCATACACATTCAACATTAGAAATTCGTGTTCATCGATGCTGATCTTTTTTGATTGCATCCTACCATCTATAATGTTTTTATGTTCCAATATTTTGTATGAAAAATTCGAGTTAACAAGGATGCCCACGCATTTCTATTATTTCCACTAAAAAATGCTTCATGCCCCCATTCGGTTTTCCATGTTCTAAATGTATTTTCTTCGCAATGGATTTCTTGTAAAAAACAAATTGAGTAATTATTTAGCTTTAACCATTCAACAATTTGTCGTCGCTTGCGATAATCGCCCAGTCCCTTAACATTAAAGGTACATATTTTAACCGTCATTTATTACTGTCATAACATGTATGCTATAACAAGTATAGGTTGTTTGAATATCAATACAGTGTATTACCATTGAACAGTACAGTAAAAGGTTAACGCCTAAGTAGTCAATCGTTGAAAAAGAGAGTATACAGAGAGGTCAGAGTAAGATATAAGAAGGAGAGACCAATGATGACAGTGTACATTTCAGTATTCTCGTATTGTTGTACGATTTGGGCGCCATCTAAGTTTATAATGTATTATATTTGCATATCCATTTGCAGTGATTTTGTTACCTACAAATAATATTTGAAATCATGGAAATATCAATAATAAAGGCCACCTAAGTTGAGGAAAGATTCAGGAACTGTCAAAATAAATGTGAATCACATGAACGGGACTCAACGTTTTTCCAAAGGACTCATAAATCCTGAAGGCTATGAGACCCAGGACTCATAATAACACAACTGTAAACAAATCACTGATGCCGCACACTTATCTATATTTCACTGATGCCGCACACTTATCTATATTTCACTGATGCCGCACACTTATCTATATATTCTATAGGGCGCATCATAGCTCTATGGTGTGTAGAGAATGTAAAAGCATAACTTTAAGACATATGATTATCGCAGCTAGCGACCACCCTACCCTCTCATGCTCACAGCTATTGATACCACGATGGGGAATAATACCCATGTAGCAAAGTGAGCAGGCTACTGACTGCACTACCTGGACACCAAGCTTGATAAGATTGATTCTCTTAGATTTAAGTCAAACTGTTAAATAAAAATGTACAAGTAGAACATTACTGTTTTATTATCTTTTTTTAGTATAGGAGGATATAGTGAAAAAGGCGTTATAGTATATGTATATAGTAAAGGGCCTGCACTATAGCCTATATATTTAACTCTCTACATTTCTATACTATCATAACGCAAGCCTGTTGGCAAACCAATAGATTATAAAGTTTGTTCAAATGAAGTATATGTGAATGTAAAGAACCCGAGTTTGAAACCATTCTTCTGGGTACATAACTTAAACTAACATTAATGACTTTTCAGATTTTAGGGGATTTATACTTGTGTTGTTTAGCAAGTGACAGAAATATCAGGACTTTATTTTTAAATTTATTTTTTTCAACAAAATGTACAGACACTCTGAAGGCCTCCATACGGTTCTAGGCACATTCTAAAAATCATACACAGATCTAATAACTAACATATAGGAAACTTCTCTAATAACAAATAGATTCATGAGATTTGAAACTTCCGATCAACCAGCGTGGTCGCTAAATATCACGCGGTTACCATTCCAAGTTGACCAAGTGAACTTTTCGACGTTCTTATTATTTGCTCAAAATGTTTAGTGTTGAATATACTATATTGGAACGAGAAATAAACTTCTTCAGTTTCTCTTACCTGTTCTCTTTGTTATTAGGTCCGAAACATATAAATAACGGAAATAGAAGCCAAAGGCGGATCGAGGTTTCGTGATTAGGTGGCATATAACTTTTGAAATAAATGACTGACGGTCAAAAACAATGATCTTAGCCTGATCAGTTTGTTTACGAGTTCAGGAAACCTTTATTTGTGCGGGTTTGGGGTCTTCTTGTATATCTGGTTTGGTCTGGAATGCATGTATATTATGTTAACGGGTTTTCAGATGTTATCCTCATCTGTAAATGAGCATTATGTTTTACATGAAAGTGCATCTAAAATATAAAGTAGTTGTATTTTATTTATATACATATAATGGAGACCCGTGGGCGAGTCTAGGGTTTCAGATAGTAATGTATACCTTATAGTTTTAAGGGCACACTATGAGATCGAAAAGCATGATTTCAAAATAGGAGGATGAAGTGGGATACAAGTAATAACACGATGGGGGTCAGCGTGTTTTTAAGCACGTAGTAGCCTTCCCCCACCCCAACCAACCCACCACACGAACACACACATAAACAGTACAAAAAAAAGTACAAAAAAAGAAGAAAAAGGTACGGTACAGGTTTGCGGCGGATGTATGGAGATGGTGAGGTGTTCTTAATATTTTCTTTCATAATATTTGCAGGCCATGTCGAACATTAAAGGCTTACGTCAACATGACTTGATGCAAAGAAAGAAAAGAAGAAGAAAAAGGCCGGTCTGCTGAGGGAGAGAGAGGGAGAGGCAATTCAAATATAAATCATCAGTGGATGGCATTGGCAGAGTTATTTTTTTGTTTTTGTTTTAAAGTCGAAACATTCTTAGGCCATTTGTTACAATAAACTTGTTTTTCTTAATTCTTTTTGAGGGTCTCAGTATTTGTTATTGAAATGAGCCCTTTTTTTCCTTTTTTTATATTTGTTTTTATTTGTTTTTGTATTATTGTTTTTTGTGGCGTGTCGATGTGGGTGTTTGATGTTATGGGGTATGGGGAGTAAGTCTGACTACGCACATCACACACAATTTAGGTATCGTGACTCAAGTTTAAATTGAGTTTCGTCAATAGAATGTGTGCAAACACTATGTCTTGCGGATTATAGACCCATTCTGCATATAAATGAAGGGTATCCTGGATTTCCATTCATGTTTGCACCATATGCATTGTGTGTGTATTGTGTGTGTGTGTGGGGGGGGGGGGGGGGGGGGGGGGGGCACCGTAATCCCAAACTTCCTACATAGTACCTTCCTTAAAAAATCCCCCCATCCCCGACCCTGGATCCACACTTCAATTTGTTAAACATGGTTACTTCCCTTAGGTATTGTGTCATAATCATCTGTAATAATAATGTTGAGAATACCCCTATAACATGTTTGCAACGAGTCAAAATAGAATTGTGAGCTAACTGTGTTGATTATATAGCCTTTCTAGCCGCTTTAAAGATTGGATTTGGACACAAGTTGTTGAAATAGCATGTTAACAGAATATATAACATTACGTTGATACAATAACATGCTAGTCTTTCGAAGTTGACTGAATTGACAACATCGGCGAAAAAATCGCTGTATTTTGCATTGTTGGTGCTCGATTTGAAAGCACTTTTTGACTTATGACATTCTTTTCATTGGTATAAATAATTTCAAATCGAGGATATAGTGGCAATAATGGCTGCGTACATAAGAGTTTCTATTTTTCTTCATTTTTTTCTTCGGTCAATTTTACCCTGAAAATCCGCCATTTTGTTGGCTTGAGAGGTACTCGGTAGGGAACTATTTTCAACGTTGCCATACAGTTGTCAAGTGAGTGGAGACGCCAAAGGAAATAACCACTTGCTTACCCACTGATAATATTCAAAGAGGTCTAAAAGAATGTTGCAATAACACTTTAATAGTTAATTGGATGATTTGTTGTAGACTTAACATTCATATATTAATAGGAAAAACCAAACGTTTGAAAATAACGCTTTTACTATAATTATTACTGTTAAGCTAATCACTATTCTAGACAGGTTTGCAAACTATCCATAAAATAAATTCAGCTACATGTTTAACAACAACAACAAAAACAACAACAATAACCACAATATCAACAGCAACAACAACAATAATAACAAATACAATAACAATAGTAACAACAAATAACAATAATAACAACAAAAACACAACCACCACCACGATAACCAACAGCAACAACAACAACAAAAACATCAACAGCAACACCACCACCACCAATAATAAAAATAATAATAATAACAACAAAAACATAACCACCACCACGATAACTAACAACAACAACAACAACAACAAAAACAACAACAGCAACAACACCATCCCCACCAATAATAATAATAATAATAACAATAGTAACAACAAATAACAATAATAACAACAAAAACACAACCACCACCACGATAACCAACAGCAACAACAACAACAAAAACAACAACAGCAACAACACCACCACCAATAATAAAAATAATAATAATAACAACAAAAACATAACCACGACCACGATAACTAACAACAACAACAACAACAAAAACAACAACAGCAACAACACCACCACCACCAATAATAATAATAATAACAATAGTAACAACAAATAACAAAAATAACAACAAAAACACAACCACCACCACGATAACTAACAGCAACAACAACAAAAACAACAACAACAACAACAACACCACCACCACCACCATCACCAATAATAATAATAATAATAATACGGATAATACTAATCATCATAATAGTAGATGCCCCGTTGTGAGCCTCGCTAAAACATGGTATTGTATTACATAAGACGGACGTTTTATGTCCCGTTTTTTAATGTTTGCAGATTCCCGTTAACCTTGAATGTCATTCGGAATAAGAAAATAATGGCGGATAGTGCAATCATGGATTAATTGGAAATGGCATAAATATATATTAACGAACAAGTGAGTACGAGTTTGTTATTATTATTATAAGTGTGTATAACACAGTTAAACTCTTTAATACTGTATGTAATCTGTATATAAGAATAATAATTCATGTAATCCACCTCGAGTAAGGTAGTTGTATATTTTAAAGAGTCGGACGGCAATCTAGATTTCTTTAAAACTCGCGGCGTCCCGTTTATTTTCCTACATGCCTTTCGTTCAATCATTAATATTAATTATAAGAATAATATGAAGCTAATTGTTTATGTATATTACTAACAGTTGATGACATTATACCAATAATATATATATTATAACTTATGGTAACAAATGAAAACTTTTATTTAATTATATGCAAGCAGTATTAAAGTCAGAATTATACTGGATAAAGATAAATAAATAGAAATGCTAATTTTCTTTTTTTATAAAAACGTCAAGATTACCTTGTGTCCCTTTAATATACGGATACTGCTTGTTTTGTCACTGCACATAGTTCGATCACTTAAATAATGTTGCTGACACTAATTATAGCACTATGTAATAGAGAATCATTGTATTGGATATTACTATTGTTTGTTTCAGTTATTTTTGTAACTATTTCGTATATTGATTATATATAAGACGGCTTTAAAGAAGACACGTGTTATACTAATGCGTGTACTCTTTATATCCACGACTGTCATTTATTATTTGATTCATTCGGTTGTTCGTTTGTTCGTTCTCTCATCGCTGCGAGTTTAAATCCCACTGGGAGCTCGATTTGTCAGGTGAGAACGTGTCGACTCTTACGGATGGTCAACCTCTACCAAAAAGAAAATTAAAAAAAATAATTCGACCGTCATATATAGCTTAACATGACGTGATGAAAATGACGTAAAATACCATTCAATCGAACAAACAAAACAAATGTTCATTCTTCATTAATTTGCTCATTCATGCTCGTTCATTACTAGTTCGTTCACTCGTTCTTTAATGCATAACTGCTTGCGTGCGTGCGTTTGTTCGTGCGTTCGTTAAATCATTCATTCATGTGTGCATTCATTTATGCATGCATCCATCTATCCGACCGTCCGTTAGTTAGTTCGTTCGTTTGTTCGTTCGAAATGAATCATCCATCCATCAAACCGTTCGTCCGTCCTTCCGTCCGTCATTCAGTCCGTGCGTTTGTTCGTGCGTTCGTTAAATCATTCATTCATGTGTGCATCCATTTATGCATGCATCCATCTATCTAACCGTCCGTTAGTTCGTTCTTTCGTTTGTTCGTTCGAAATGAATCATCCATTCATCAAACCGTTCGTCCGTCCTTCCGTCCGTCATTCCGTCTTTTCGTTGATTCATTCATTCATATGGAACGCTTGAATGTATTGTTATTGTTTAACAACATATTATTATGCAATTTGAAAAAAACATACTGAAAAGCGAACATGACTGTACAACACCTGCTTAGCCTTATACTGGGACATTTATGAATCGATATGTGTTATCTGATGGCTGTTCACAAATTCCTGTGCGGCGATCTGTGTTATTTTGGTATTCATGACAGAACACGTGTACAGTTACGAAATTGTCTTACATAGGTAAAATACTAATAATATTGATGTTAATTTAAACTATGTTGAGACTTCTATGTTGAGACATGAGATAGGCTTGTGGCGTGAACAGTAATTGTTTCATAACGTAAACATCTATATTTAAAGACAGTTGCATAGCTCAACATTTACACGCAGTTTATATCAACAATCGGTGGTTTATTACTTGAATCAATAGTACATGATTGTTGATATTTGTAGACTTTAAAGAGACACATGTCAGTCGTGCAGTAGTTATCAAGCAATCAAAGTATCACCCCGAATTATTAATCCGGCGTCATTTATTCTTTAAACCTAATTAAAGATTTCTCAACTATGCAATTCGCAAAAACAAAAATTAATTTGTTAATAATATTTTAAATATGCAAGTGATCTAGATTAGATTTTAATGAATTTTCAGGTCACGCCCCACTGCAATTTTCTTTACATGCCTGTAGGGAAAAACGGGAACATACTTGCAAAGTAAATAAAGATTTTACCAAAATGAGGTGGAATCCAGAAAATAAGGATGTTTTTCGAAGAAATCTAATTGCTAAAGTACCAGATATGAATAGATTACTAGATGTGATAGACAGGCATGACAAGAAAAGTGTAAATGACACGGTCTTTGCATTTGTCAATATTTTAAACACTGTAGCCGAACCACTATTTAAGAAAAATGTAATCATTAAGCCAGAGGGTACATTTAAAGAAACTGCATTTACCAAAGCAAAATGGTTTGACAATGAATGTTTCGAAAAGAAGGTACATTATACAGACGCTATAAAAGAGTTTAATGCGCATAGAAGTGATGCAAATCGTGTGGAATTTTATGCAAAAAGAAAAGTCTACAAATTGCTAATTAAAAGGAAACGAAGGAGACATAATTTTATTGAGATGAAAAAAATTGAAAAACTGAAAGCAAAGCAACCTAAAGATTTTTGGAAATTGTTTACTAAAGCGAAAAGTAAAAAAGGTGCTGATATGAGCGTAAATGCTTTTCTAGCATATTTTAAAAACTTAGCAACTGAGATAAATGTAGTGAAAAATGACGAGGCTGAACAGTTTTGTGAATCGAAATGATTTTGACAAAAACGACCCTATATTTCAAGAATGGATATGGTCATAACGGAAGCGGAAGTGGAAGCTTGCATAAAATCACTCAAGCGTGGAAAGGCATATGCAGGGGACACTATTCTAAATGAATACTTTTTAGAAGCGGGCGATATTATATTGTTATCGCATTTAACGCAATTATTCAACATTATATTAGACAGTGGCTGTTTCCCGGAAAATTGGTCAGAGGGAATAATGATACGGTTATTTAAAAATGGAGATGAAAATGACGTCAATAATTATCGGGGGATTCGTTGGTCAGTTGCATGTCGAAACTATTCACAGCAGTACTTAATAAGAGAATAGCTGATTGGTGTGAAAAGCATAATGTACTATCCGATGCGCAATTCGGGTTTAGAAAGGGATTTTTCTACGGTGGATGCAATCTTAACACTTCAAAGTTTAATTGAGCATACCTTAATAAATGGCAAACGGTTATATTGTGCATTTGTTGACTTGAAGAAAGCGTTTGATTCAGTGTATAGGAATGCATTATGGTTGAAACTTTACAGGCTTGGAATAAATGGGAAATGTTACGGATTATGAGAGCGATGTATGAAACAGTTAAATGTTGTGTTCGGCACTGTGAAAAACTATTCGGACTTCTTCGAGGTGACGGTTGGTCTGAAGCAAGGGGAGACAATTTCGCCGATTCTCTTCTCACTCTTCATTGAAGATCTAGAACTATATTTGCAATCTAAACCCGACAGTGGACTTAATATTAAGGATGTCACCTTAATGCTTTTGTATTTGCGGATGATATGGCTATTTTTGAGCGAGACACCCGAGGATCTGCAATGTAGTCTAAATAAGTTACATGATTACTGCTGCAAATGGGGTCTGGAAGTGAATACAGGCAAAACTAAGATCGTTGTTTTTAGACGGAGAGGTGAATTTTAGCCAATGAGAAATGGTCTTATTCGGGGGATCAGTTGAAAACTGTAAATGATTTTAATTATTTAGGCGTTGTATTTAACTATCAGGATCCTTTATATTAAACCAACAAACCTTTCTGGAAAAAGGATTAAAGCCATGGGAGTTACTTTTGCATAATATAAAAAGTATGAATTCACTCCTAAAACACTATGCAACTGTTTGATTCCTTTGTAACATCAATTCTAAATTACGCATGTGAAGTATGGGGGAACACCAAATCAAAACAGTTGGAGAGAATACACTTAAAGTTTTGCAAAAGGTGCTAAATGTGAAACTATCAACCAGCAACGCAGGTGTTTATGGCGAATTGGCTAGATACCCGTTATATATGAATAGATTTTGTAGGATTATACAATTTTGGTTTAAACTGTTATATACCAACAATTGTGTTTAAAAACTGCGTATGCCGTTTCACTAAGTGATTGTCTAACAAATAAAATAATTGGACCGCTAATGTTAAGTCTTTGCTGTATAGTCACGGGTATGGATATGTATGGGAGAAATCCAGCGAGTGTAAACCCGAAATACTTTTGCAAAGAATTAAAAGTACGGCTAATAGACAATTTTATTCAGAAAGTGGAAATCGGATATTGCTGAAAATAATGTTTTACTATTTTATAAAACGTGAAAGTAAACTTCGTTTATGAAACATATTTAGATATTTCTAAATACGAAAATATCGAAGTGTCCATAACACAACTACGCCTCGTCATCACACAGGCTGAGAATTGAGACAGGAAGATATGGACCCAATAGAATCGAGAGAAACGAAAGAAAGTGTCAGTTTTGTACCTCTGGTGATATTGAAGACGAGTATCATTTTGTTTTAATTTGTAATAAATATAATGACTTTACGAAAACGATATGTGCAACGTTATTTTAGAAGGAATCCATCTGTTTTCAAATTTATTGAACTTTTGCAATCGCAAGATAGTAAACTAGTAAATAATTTGTCACATTATATATTAATGCTTTTAAATTAAGAAGTAACACGGTCCAAAATTAAGAAGGACCGTCCTCTGTGTACTTTTGTTTACCTATTTGTGTAAATTGTATATTTGCATTGTTTATTATTTTTCTGACTAGATTTATA
Organism: Cyrtodaria siliqua; assembly: GCA_037043455.1. Taxonomy (NCBI): domain Eukaryota; kingdom Metazoa; phylum Mollusca; class Bivalvia; order Adapedonta; family Hiatellidae; genus Cyrtodaria; species Cyrtodaria siliqua. Next base: position 5,603 of record JAWPHD010007488.1, on the reverse strand, counting down.
TATTGTAAACATGTTGTAGACGAGAAACTGTAAAGTTTAAGTCTGAATAAAAGTTTGTTCTGTTCTGTTCTGTTCTGATCTAGAAATAATAACAGCACGCCGCGAGTTTAAAGAAATCAAGAGCGCTATGTGTCCCTTCAATTTATAAATTATGATACAATTATCGAAGAAGGGTTTTAACAATGTTGACTAAAACTGTTATGAAGACACAATGTAATCTGAAAGTCTTTCAAACTAACTTTGCTGAAATCAAAGCAAGTTTGACATGTGTCCCTTTAAATCTCGAGAAAACAGTGTGACACAATTCAAATATTTAGAGTGTTTGCTACTGTTTACTTTCCGCTTTCAAAACCCAGCATATAGTTTACTATATAGAGGAATATGTTACACATATAAACACGATGTGTAACAGAGTCATGCATGGGGGACTTACTTATACATCATCATTTCTCGTTTATGGTATTTTACTAAACGCTGATTATTATATTTCTATAACTGGTAGAATCTAGCCATTGAATTATACATGTATGATTTGGTCAGCAGTTCATAAGTGGTTAAGTGACACTATCCTGTGTACCAGGACATGGATGATATTTTAACTTTAGTATCAAAAGACGTAGGATGCTTTTGTTTTCTCATTAAAATGATCATTCAATTGACCAATCAAACGTTGACCACTGTATAATCATCATATTAGTGATAATTAACTTAAGATTAGACCTCCTGCAGAACATGATTCGTGTAGGGGGGTTGTTCGTATATATTGTCTGCATTATTCGGCAGAGACACAGCAGTTACGATTGGCAATAGTATAGAGGTTAGGCTGTCGATTAGGATCTTCGTTCTCTAAAGAACGGTTCGGTGTTACGAACTTTGCTGGTGGTTACGGCAACAAGATTGTGGTTATAGTTAGGAGGAATTGGAACTGACTCTGCTGCTGAAGTAACTGATTAACTTTGTATTTGAACTGAACATGCTTACATCAACCATTACTTGTTAGTAAAAACTATACGATCACATTGCTATACATCTAATAAACTATACGAACGTGTACACGTGTGTGTTGTGTTGTTACAGATGTTACAATATTACACGTATTTCAATTTATACAAGATCCGTGTAATACCCCTAATATTTTAAAGAACAGAAATGACCATGGTTGTTAAACAAGTTGCTTGCATCCAAAACCTAGACTTACTTTGAACTTTCAGTTTCAAATTTGAAAAGCAAAATGATAAATCAACATTGAATCACCATGCTAGTTATGTTTCTGGACAGTAATTATGGTTACACGATTTATCGAATAAATATCTAGCCTGCATTCCGTGTATATGGACATAACACATTCAAATAACATTATGCACTCCAAAGATCAAAACGTATCATTAACAAATATTTAGGTACCAGTGATATGTGAGATCTATTTAACCAACATGGTAACCAAGCGTTTTATTTTCGTCGCTTATAATAATTGGCACGGGGCTTATTTGCGAACACAGTCATGGTTTGTATGTTTTCTCGTTGACCCTCTTTTTTACGAATTTGCATATTTATTTCAAAGGCTTTGTCTTTTTTATCGATCACAACTACGTTGGCATTATTCCTTTGATCTCCGCCACAATCAATACATCAATAAATCCATACATACATAAATCGATGAATGAGTGTATCAATCAATCAATCAATCAATCAATCAATCAATCAATCAATCAATCAATCAATCAATCAATCAATCAATCAATCAATCAATCAATCAATCAATCAATCAATCAATCAATCAAAAAAAGCAATCAAGCAATCAAACAATCAATCAATCAATCAAACAATCAATCAATCAATCAACCAGCCAGCCAGCCAGCCATCGAGCCCAGTCAATCAGTCAGTCAGTCAGTCAATCAATCAACATATTATTGAATAGCACTTCATTTAATTTTCTTGGTAACATGGGTTATAAGCTAGAGTTTAAGCATCTTGTTTAGTTTGTGATTTTAGATCAGAGATCATCAATGTTTAGTGCTAAAGCAATGAAACAAAACCGTATTTTCAAAGTCAACCGATGTACATGAGACATTGACTTTGATTTGATCGATGTTATTCTTCAGGGGGCTGTTATTTAAGATTGCTATCATTGGCCATGACTTGTTTTGGCTTGTTAGTTTATAAAACACTGATCGATAAAATCAATAATTGGCATATGCCTTTAAAATCGTACCTTAATAGTTGTAGTACATGTATCTACAACTATTAAGGTACATTTTATAAAGGCATATGCCAATTATTGTGGTATAGCTTATGCACAATTATACGAGGTTATACCGTGATTAACAAACAATAAGACTGGTCATTAGCAAAAGATATATACAACCTGAATATTCTTTAATGCGAGCAGTGTATTATAGTGGAAAGCAAATAATTTCTCAGCATGGCATAGTGCATGACTGAAAGAAAATACTGATCTTCCCGATTTAAATGGCCTTAAAGCTATAGAAAATCGTTTTATTCTTTGTCGGCGTGTCTTTAGTTGTAACTTCATGTTCACTTATGAGCCCAGGTTGAGATCACAGTCCAATATGAATATATCTTGTAACGGTAAGACTTTAGAGTTTAAATCTTCAGTCAAATACTTTGGTGCAACTCCAGATCAGAGTTGTCTTGTGAAACAATGGCACGGTCTAGCATACAGAAGGCTAATTTAAGGTTAAAATGTCTATATAGAAAACGTGAATTTCTAACTCAAGATACTAGGAAACGTCTGGGTTATTTCCCTTCTTCAGTGTCGCTTTGACTATGCATGTTCATTCTGGTTTTCAGGGTTGTCCAAGTTACCTTGAAAAATAGACTCCAAACACTACTCAGAACAAATTGATATGGTTGGTTTTAAACTTAAACCATAGAACACATGTTGGCCTTTCACATTTCTGAACTGGTTACCCCTTACAAAACGAGTTGCTCAAATTACTTTATGTCCTGTTTTTAAAATAAAGTCAGGTATATACCAGTTTCGAGAAGAGGGGTTGGCTAGGGGTGGAGCATCATAGCTATGTGTAAGAATTTACCAAAACAACACAGAAATATGTAAACAAATAATAATAAAACATTCCAGTTTCGAGTGTGGGATGTGTGTGTGGGGGGGGGGGGGGGGGGGGCGGGGGGGGGGAGGGAGGGGACAACATAGCTATTTGTAAGAATTGACAAACAACACAGAAATATGTAGAAAAAAAATCGAGTTTCGAGTGGGTGGGGTGGGGGTAGCTATTTGTAAGAGTTCGAGTGGGGGTGGGGAAGAGGGGGGTTTGGGGCGGGGTTTGGGGGAGGGGGCAACATATATTGTGTAAGAAGCTATGTGTAAGAATTGACCGTAACAACACAGAAATGTGAAGAAAACAATTGAGTTTCGAGTGGTGAGGTGGGGGTGGGGGAGGATAGGCGGGGGCCAGGAGAGTGGAGGGGGGCAACAGATATTTGTAAGACGCTATGTGTAAAAATTGACCAAAACAACACAGAAATATGTAAAAAGAGCGGTGTGTGGGGGTGGGGGGGGGGAGTGGGGTAGGAGCAACAAAGCTACGTGTAAGAATTGATAAAAAAAAAACCACAGAAATATGTAAAAAAAAAAAAGTTTCTAGTGGGGTTTGTGCGGTAGGGGGATGGAGGGGGTGGTTGGGAGCAACATGCAACAAAGCTATATATGTGTAAAAAAAGCAAAAAACTGAGTTTTGAGTGGGAGGAGGGCAACATAGCTATATGTGTAAGAATTGACCACAACAACACAGAATGGTGTAAACAAACTGAGTTTCGATGGGGTGTGGGGGGTGGTGGGGGGCAACATAGCTATATATGTGTAAGAATTGACCAAAACAACGCAGAAATACGTAAAAGAAGTACAAAAAAAATTGAGTTTCGAGTGGGGTGGGTGGGGTTGGAAGGCGGGGGCGGTGGGAGAGGGGGCAACATGTTTAAGAATTGACCAAAACAACACAGAAATATGAAAAAAAATCGAGTTTTTGAGTGGTGGGGAGGGGGTGGGGGAGGAAGAGGCGGGGTCAGGAGGGGGGGAGGGGGCAACATATATGTGTAAGAAGCTATGTGTAAGAATTGACCAAAAACAACACAGAAATATGTAAACAAAAGAATATGTATATACATATATATATATATATATATATATATATTATATATATATATAGATGGGGAAAAAAACATTTATACAGTGCTACAGTTTACCAAAACTCAAGCGCTTTCGGCTAACGCCTTCATCAGGAGTACACAAACACGAAAATAACAAATACGAACAAAAAACACTAAAATACACGGCAGTTTAAATAAAACTCTTTGAAAAACAACTTATCGTTTGGCAGTGTTGCAGAAACTGTTTACTTTGAATAGACACTCTGGAGCCAAATGTGATACTAATAAAAGAACATATCTGGTTGGATGAGGGAAGAACTGTACCCTGACATTTAGTTATGAAGAGAGAGTAAAAATGTGAAAAAGATAACACAAGCCCTACCTCAAAAGCTTTACCTAAAATCGATACTGCAGGATAAAGTATAAAGCAACTCCAAAGCTAGTAAAAACAATGACTAAGGCTAAACAATTAAATTAAATAAATGGAGATATTTTGATCAAGGGAAGTAACAAAAGTACTGCAGTATCGATTTTAGGTTTAAGCTTTTGAGGTAGGGCTTGTGTTATCTTTTTTCACATTTTTACTCTCTCTCATAACTAAATGTCAGGTACAGTTCTTCCCTCATCCAACAGATATGTTCTTTTAATAGTATCACATTTGGCTCCAGAGTGTCTATTCAAAGTAAACAGTTTCTGCAACACTGCCAAACGATAAGTTGTTTTTCAAAGAGTTTTATTTAAACTGCCATGTATTTTAGTGTTTTTTGTTTCGTATTTGTTATTTTCGTGTTTGTGTACTCCTGATGAAGGCGTTAGCCGAAAGCGCTGAGTTTTTGTAAACTGTAGCACTGAATAAATGTTTTTTTCCCCATCTATTAATTTATTCCAACATTTTCGTATCCCCACGGGGATCCAGTGCTTTTTGAAAGGTATTTTGTAGATGTATGTATTTTCTCACCCTTAATATATATATATATATATATATACCAGTTTCGAGTGGAGAGGGGTGGCTAGCAGTGGCGCAACATAGCTATGTGTAAGAATTGACCAAAACAACACAGAAATATGTAAAAAGAATAATAATAAAATACTCCAGTTTCGAGTGTGGATGGGGGGAGCGGGGGAGGGGGGACAACATAGCTATTTGTAAGAATTGACAAAAACAACACAAAAATATAAAAAAATATATATATTGAGTTTCGAGTGGGGGGTGAGGTAGAGACGGGGGGTGGGGGGGTGGTGGTGGGAGGGGGCAATATATATGTGTAAGAAGCTATGTGTAAGAATTGACTAAAACAACACAGAAATATGAAAAAATGAGTTTCGAGTGAGGGGAGGTGGGGAGAGACGGGGGTGGTGGGAGGGGTCAACATATATGTGTAAGAAGCTATGTGTAAGAATTGACTTAAACAACACAGAAATATGTATAAATGTTTTTTAAAACAAAATGAATTTCGAGTGGGGGAGAGGCGGTG